>OZ024859.1:33857881-33887881 GCA_964017155.1 Oasisia sp. SBJ-2009
TTTTATTCAAGATTTTGTGGATGTTTGTTTCAGATAATGCTCATGAAATGAGGTTAGTGGTTTATATAATATAATATATATATATATATATATATATATAAAATAAAGAAAGCTTTCTGTTAGTCTTGCGTTTATCTAGGTTTTCTAGTAACAATGTGTAGAACACTGATAAAACAGTGTTAAAAAGGACCTGCAATTACGACCGTTTCAATCTGGACGGTTCTAAACAATTGTATTCGCTACATTAATCGGAAGATGACGGGCCCTTTACATTGTTTTGCCACCGTCAGGGTCTACACGTTTTATTTCACAATGTGACAAAGAGAAGGCAACGCACGCCACTCTACTGCAGGCATAGTGAGACTTAAAATTCTAAAGGGCTATGGGGCACGTGTTTACCAGCCCATTTCCCAGACTCGTCTATGTACTAGCCTAGGTTTGTCCTAGACAATATAATCATTATGCTTATATGCTATGATGTTGGATTTAAAATATGTTGTAAATGTTTACTTTAATTTTATTATTAAACACATGTAATAACATGCATGTAAAGTTCATTGGTAAATTGATATTTTCTGTGCATTTCTACACAGACCATGTTACCGTTGAAAAACTTATTAATGTCAATGTGTTACTAGACGGTTACGATTTTTCCATGAAAAAGTGCTTTATTCAATTTTCCAGTGAATCAAAAATGGAGCATACCCGGAGACATGGACAAAACCAGGTTGTAACAAGTACTGAATTCAACGATGGCAGTACTCAGTATGAAAGTCTCACTGAAGGTCACACTACAGATGTTTCTCCGCAACAAGGTTAGTCAACTAATTATGACAAAGAAGACCTGCTTCAAAGACAGTAATATAAATGTATGATATATTTGAATAAACGAGTACGCATCCCGCATACTAAATGTATGTGTATATATGTTAATGTAAGACCATTTCTACATAATAATAATAATATAGATAATGTGATTTGCAGTTGCCAAATATATTTAACAATTACCCAAATAAATAACTGTTCAAAATGGCACTGTTGTTTCATTTCATGTGAACTTACCATATAACATGCGGTTATTTATGTCAGGCAAAATGTATCAGGTGTTTTGTTTACCATCGCAGAAAACGTTGTCTTAATGTGTTTGTGTCTTATCCTCCCAAAGGAATCTACGCCATCATTCATACGTCAGGAGAAACTACAGCCCAGTTTTCAGGAGAAACTACAGTCCTGTCTACCCAACAAGCTACCTATGAAGCCATTGATGCCAATAGAACAGAAACGCGGCACGCATATGTCAATGTATGTAAAGACAATACATATGATGCACCGCTAGCTATCGTTGTTTAATACATACCGCCATTGCCAGCGGACAGTTCTAAAATAGTACAGTGTCAGAAATTAATTGTGTTAACCTATATATATATATATATGCTTAAAAAACAGTATTATCCTTTTTTCTAATATCTCTCATTTCACAACTACCATAAGTGTTACGGTTTACTAGTAGTAATTGGTATATTGCTCTTATGATTGCAGGCAACAGTGGTCGATCAAGGCACTACTGTATATTCTGAAGTGTATCAGAGTACGGCGGCAGAAGATACACAAAGACAGCCGACGTACATAAACATCCACACCAAAGACACTGTTGGTCGATGAGAGAATCAGTGTACACCGACACACCAAGCATATCGTGGACTAGAAGGTTGACGCGGCAGCGATCCGGCCGTTCCAGAACGTACTGACACAGTCTGAGGATGTATATACAACAGGGCCTGGTGTTTCCTTTGCATGCTGATCAATTTACACATATAGATATTTTCATAATTATCAGGAGGAATATCCAGGCGACGCCCGGTGTATATTAATGTAATGTAATGTCATGCTTTTTAAAGTGTGAAGCCATTACAGTCGGATACGCTGGTTGGTTTTGCGTCTTGCGTCTTGCATATCTGTTTGATATAATCTCCTGCCACAATGTGTGTGTGTGTGTGTGTGTGTGTGTGTGTGTGTGTGTGTGTGTGTGTGTGTGTGTGTGTGTGTGTGTGTGTGTGTGTGTGTGTGTGTGTGTGTGTGTGTGTGTGTGTGTGTGTGTGTGTGTGTGTGTGTGTGTGTGTGTGTGTGTAGTATCCTAACTATGAAAAATGTATATATCATGAATTGTCTTAAACATTATTATTGGCCAATATTAACTGTCACTTGGTAGCAACATGTTATATGTAAATGTATCATTAAAAGGGTATATCTGGCTTTTTAACATTAAAATTGAAATCTCCAACAACTGGATCTATTCCAACTCATCAAGTATGATAATTATTATGAATACTGAAACTATACTTTTATGTTATCCCTGCATTCACATGGTAAACTACGCATTGATGACAGGTTACGTTTAACTACCATTGCATATTGTAATACCAACAATCCACATGCAGGGACATTAGTGTTCACAAATAGCGGATGTGAATATCGGAGGTCAAATGTAATATATTTAAAATCGTTGAATCTATATATTGGTAACAAAATCACTGTTCTATATGGCTCAGTTTCTTTGATATTGGGTAATGTGCGCGCCACCGCTTTCAAGGGTCAACTCTGACATAACCCTATGTACAGTTGTTTTTGTATGCGTGTACGCCAGATTTCATGCTTTAATCCTAAATCCACAATTCACATATACACATCAGCCAGGTAAAGTAAGAGCACCGCAGGAGACTCATCGTGTCACCACATAAAGTGGATGATATTATAAGTAAGTAAATATTTCCAAGACGTCTTACTGCAATATAATACTCGGGTGATCGCTGGACGGCGCCACTGAAACCCGTGATCCTGGGATATGGCTAGCCTCGGTTACCCAGACTCCGTGAGGTGGCAGCACTTTTAAGCCCCCTCAACTCCGCCTGGGACAGTATATGGGCTTAAGTTTCTACATCCGGGCAGCCTTACCCCAGATTAGGGTAGAGACGCTGATTGGCTCTCAGGCCAACTAGGAAATAAAAATTTAAATAACGATATAGTTTTACAAGATAATAATATCATATGAAAAGTATTCACCATTTAACTTATATTAACACAAAAGTAAGTAAAAATTCAAATTTACCGTTGTTTATAAAATAAGAATTACGGCAGGATTAACCACCATCCGTGAGGTGGCAGCATTGTCTAGCCTGACACGCATAGCATACAAATTAAATAAGGAAACCTTTTGATCAAATAATGCTGTATTATAAAAAACTATTAAAAATTAAACTTATATTAACACAAAATAAATAGAAATACAAATTTGCAGTTGATTATAAAATATATATTACGGCAGTGTCCGTGAGGTGGCAGTATTGTATAGATCACGCGCGGATACCAAACAAAAGCGGTTAATGTGGCCAGACTGTCTTTTCGGCGTAGTTCCGCAGCCGACCGACAGTCGGTTAAGCGAGACTAGGATATGGCGAGACGATAGATATAAATAGAACACCCCAGTATAGAACAAGATCGCTCGCCGCTATCGGTTGACACATGATACTTTGAAGTCAACTTGGGCTGATGACAGCCATGTTATTGCACGGCAGAAAGCCTGTGCAGTTCCTGTACATACATAGGACTGCACCACGTTTTCTTCATAACTATTACGTTATTTATTTACTGGCATCAGTTAGCCTGTGTTTTTTAATTGTGTACAATGTGTTCAAACAGTTGCCTCACTAATATGCCAGTATGAAACAAATCAACAGGCTTATACTTAGTATACAGTGTCGCACTGTGTGTGGGGTGAGTACAGCTTAGTACTATTTAATTTGTGATTCTACCAGATCCACAATTGCTACGGTGTTTTACAAAAAAAGCCATTTAAAAACCAACCAACTGAAGTCCGTCCTCCAAAGACATTGGCGAGAACACTCACACCTATATAATTAATTACAATTTCACAGATTAAAAAACAGACCATGCAAAGTGGATGAGAGAATAGGGAAAACAACAACAAAACAGAGCTGCCAACATTACTAATAACAACAGTAGCAGAAAAGGTAGAAGGTAGAAAAGTAGTAATGTTAAGATAGTCAACTAATTAATTATACTGTGTCAACAGTAATAACAATACATAAATAAAATTAGACAAACTACAACAAAACACCAGGGATGTCATAGTAACAGGTTTCCTTTCGTGTCCCCCTAAACCGAATTAATTTGGTCATTTCATGTATTATTGTTGGTCAGTATGTATATGACTGTAATGTTTTAAAACTATTCATTTCCTAAATTAATGGCAGTGGAACATAAATAGGTTCGCAAAGACTATAACCTAAGCTACCATGGTATATATTGTATAACCTGTAGAAAGAGACTCCGGATCCTGTTTTCTGTCGGTTGGTACAGTTGTACGCTACACAGGAAATAACCAGTTTTGCCGTGGTCTCGACGTCTCTCTTGTAAGGGCTGCCAGTAATGACCCAGGTCGTCCCTCGATCTGTAGCTTGTCGCACTGTAGCGCCATATGGAGCCCACTTTGGCCTCTGCCATAGATTATCGGTCGGACGCTATTTCGAGATTAATGCGTTTATTAAATTCAAACTGAAATTGCTCATTCAACTACCTATGACGTATTGGATCCATGGACCACATTTACAGTTACGTACACTGACAATTTATGAAAAGGTGGCGTTTGTAAAATACACATTTCCTACTCATCATTTTGCATTCGCGCCAAAGAAACAAATACGACGTTGAATTATATCCCGTGAATGTCTATAAATATACTACCGTTGTTTTGACTGCATTGCATACCAGGAATACTGTGACAGATGGGGTCGACTTTGGCCGAGGAGCCCACTTTACCCGCCCTTCCCGTATAACTATTTTCTGGAAAAACATGTCTTGCAAAACACTTTTGTTTTTAGTTTCACTTTTACACATCCTGTTTAATTTAGCCGTCAGAGGCATAAGTTCGACAACTATGGGGTTCGAGGAAAGGTTTTGTAGTAATGGTTGAGTACAATCGATCGATTTGATCGAGTCGGAGGCCAAGTTGAACAGGATGACCCGGTTTGACGGCCGTCTGACACTGTCACTGTCACTGGCGGTGACAGTCGCTCTGTCGTTGCTGGAGCCCGCCGCCTGTTCTGCCCAAGGTACGATGTGCCCGGATACGGGATGTTTGTCATTAATCATCATCGTTGTATACTTGTGCATGAACTATGGTCAAATGAGTGGTCTTGCGTCGATAAAGGACAGTTTCATAAACTAAGTCGATCGAAGACATTCTATATCATATACCCTTTCATGTATCATATACATTTCTGATAACTGATAAAGCAGGGGGTCATCTGCGATGTACCCATAGATATAAATAGAACACGCCACTAGTACAAGATCCCTTGGCCGCTATCAGTTGACACATGATACTTTGAAGTCAACATGCCTGGTGACAGCCAGGCTATAGCACGGCAGAAAGGCCACTGCAGTGCCTGTATATACATAGGACTGCACCAAGTTTTCTACATAATTATCACGTTATTTATTTACTAACATCTGTTAGCCAGTGTTGTTTAATTGTGTACAATGTGTTCAAACAATTGACTCTCTGATATGCCAGTATGAAACAAATCAACAGGCTTATACTTAGTATACAGTGTTTCGCTGTGTGAGGGGTGAGTACAGCTTAGTACTATTTAATTTGTTGTTCTACCAGATCCACAATTGTTGTGGTGTTTTACAAAAAAGTCATTTAAAAATCAACCAACTGAAGTCTGTCCTCCAAAGACATTGGAGAGAACACACACACCTATATAATTAATAACAATTTTACAGATTAAAAAACAGACCATGCAAAGTGGATGAGAGAATAGGGAAAACAACAACAAAACAGAGCTGCCAACATTACTAACAACAACAGTAGCAGAAGAGGTAGAAAAGTAGTAATATTAAGATAGTGCCAATAGTAATAACTAGAAATATATAAAATTAGACAAACTACAACAAAACAGCACGGATGTTATGGTAACAGGTTTCCTTAAAATGACCACAGTTTCCCTTTCACTTTGCTCGGCATTCAGGTGTTTTCTTTTCATCTGGGAATCTGCAGAAGGCAGTACCCATTATCAATAATTAGTAGTCATAACATAGTACCATATTATAATTAGGCTATTAGATTAATATAAAATATGTCACTCACACTACAACTATGCACTGTAATATTATTAAAAATCGGTTTGGTACATAATTCATCATACATGTATTATTGTTGATCAATTTTCACATGACTGTAATGTCTTAAAACTATTCATTTCCTAAATTAATGGCAGTGGAACATAAATATGTTCGCAGATTATAACCTAAGCTATATATTGTATAACTGAGATTCTTACCTGTGGAAAGAGACTCTGGATCCTGTTTTCTGTCGGTTAAATTGGTACAGTTGTACGCTACACAGGAAATAACCATACATATTAGTTCACAATGACAGTTGTAGCCAGCATGTCCCCAAATGGATTAACGTTGTTCACATCAGTGTCAATCACCGAACTGGCCAGAGACAGAGTAGCCATCTGGGATATTGACCTCAGGTTAAACTCATTTCCAGCTCATAACCCTTCCCCTAATGATTATATAAGCTGGAGGCTACAACCCATCCCACTGGATCAGTATTCACATAGCCGAGGAACCACAGTGACCAATATTTAGATCCCTACCCCAACACAGTGAACCAACTCAAAACATTCAACAGCTGGCCCTGCTGGTCTACACCAGAAATTAATCAAGAGCTGTCTTATATGGCCTAGGGCTAGGGGCACAACGACACACATCCAAGTCAAAAATTTCGTCTTAGCATACTTTTTTGACATTTATTGCGTTGCTCAACAGTTCTATTCTATATATCCTGCCAGTGAGTACGGCACTTTCTGCCGTGCTATTGAATTATCGCCAGTGGTCCACGGCGGCCTCAGTGCAGCGGGCCAGCTTGGCCCTCTAGTTTATAGGGGAAAGATTAATGCTCTAACTCTGTGGATGTACCGTAAACTGACTTAGACAACATTGATGCCGCCAAGTTTTCCAACCAATTTCTGGACTCATGATTTGAGGACTGTTCATTTAGCCATGTTAATACTATCCCTCAGCCATTGCCAACACTCACGACTCAACCATTGCACTAATGACTCAACCATTGCAAACACATACGACTCAACCATAACAAACACTCACGACTCAACCATTGCAAACACTCTTGACTCAACCATTGCAACACTCATGACTCAACCATAACAAACACTCAAGACTCAACCATTGCAAACACTCATGACTCAACCATTGCAAACACTCACGACTAAACCATTGCAAACACTCATGACTCAACCATTGCAAACACTCACGACTCAACCATAGCAAACACTCATGACTCAACCATTGCTAACACTCGTGACTCAACCATTGCTAACACTCGTGACTCAACCATTGCAAACACTCACGACTCAACCATAGCAAACACTCATGACTCAACCATTGCAAACACTCAAGACTAAACCATTGCAAACAATCACGACTCAACCGTTGTAAACACTCACGACTCAACCATAGCAAACACTCACGACTCAACCATTGTAAACACTCAAGACTCAACCATTGCAAACACTCAAGACTCAACCATTGCAAACACTCACGACTCAACCATAGCAAACACTCATGACTCAACCATTGCAAACACTCAGGACTCAAACAATGCAAACACTCATGGCTCAACCATTGCTAACACTCGTGACTCAACCATTGCTAACACTCGTGACTCAACCATTGCAAACACTCAGGACTCAAACAATGCAAACACTCATGACTCAACCATTGCTAACACTCGTGACTCAACCATTGCTAACACTCATGACTCAACCATTGCAAACACTCAGGACTCAAACAATGCAAACACTCATGACTCAACCATTGCTAACACTCGTGACTCAACCATTGCTAACACTCGTGACTCAACCATTGCAAACACTCACGACTCAACCATAGCAAACACTCAGGACTCAACCATTGCAAACACTCAAGACTCAACCATTGCAAAAACTCAAGACTCAACCATAGCAAACACTCACGACTCAACCATTGTAAACACTCAAGTCTCAACCATTGCAAACACTCAAGACTCAACCATTGCAAACACGCACGACTCAATCATTGCAAACACTCACGACTCAACCATTGCAAACACTCAGGACTCAAACAATGCAAACACTCATGGCTCAACCATTCCAAGCACTCACGACTCAACCATTGCACACATAGTACTGGCTCTGCCATATAGGCCCGTAAAAATGTCGAGGTAAACGCATTTTTTTTTTGATTTGCATTCTACATACCATGTCTTTCAACAATCCAGGAGGTGCTTTTTGAAAATCCATGGCATAAGGTCACTGGAGCGTGAAATCCAAAATGGTCGCCGCTGATAATAATAATAATAAAATAAACTTATGTAGCGCCAAATCTAGCTTAAAAACTATTCAGGGCGCTTTACATGATAACATGTTCTTAAAACTAATTACCCAAATGTATAACTAAAACAAAATTAACTGTATATTATATAAAAGTGCATAAAGACAGACTAATAAAAACATTATAAATAAATAAATATAGAAAGGCCAAAAAAAATACACAAGGTCATTTAGGCAGAAGTAATGTTCTCTTCGATGCATTGTCTCTTCATTTAATTATTTCTGCATCAGCCAAAGTATTGTTTAAAATATAGCGTCTTTAAGGCATTCTTAAAAGAGTTCTCATTGCACAGTTCTCGTAATGAGAACTGTAGTCTGTTCCACAGATCCGGAGCAGCTGCGGGGAAACTCGCATCTCCAGCTTTGCATTTTGTTTTAGGTCTTTTAAGCTGTTTGGTTCCCTCTGAACGAAGTGCTCTGGTTGGCGTGTAGATGCAAATAAGGTCACGCAAGTACACTGGTCCACGACAGTTGACTGCTCTGTGGACGAGTAACATTATGTTGAAACAGACACGTTCCCGGGCCAGGTTTTCATCTATAACTTTGGATCTAGAAGGGCTAGAAAGCCAAACTTGGCATCAATTCCGCCTAACATTGACATTCCCGACACGCCTGACCTATCCATTTTACGATTTGACGCCATATTTGATTATAAATCCCAACATGGCCGCTCATCCATGAAGACTGTCGACTGCAGAAACACAATAAACCGTAACTCTCGATCGAAATGAGCTAGAAACTGGATTTTTGTGTCCCTCTTGATAATTGTGATAATCCCCGATTCAAATACATATTATTTCATGACCTTTCAGGTTGATCATATAGGTCAAAGGTCAAGTTAATGGGTTAAAATTAACATTTTAAACCATACCTGGTCACGAAACGTGATAGAACTGACATATACATGAGCTAGAGGTCTTATCTCAGTTGATATCATCATAGTTCTGCTGAGATAAAGTCAAATAGACGAGAGTATTAACTTGTTGAAGTTATAACTAAGTGCTATGCCAAGATCAAAGGTCAAATGTGTCTAAACATATGCATAAATCGTGTCCTCTTTTTAATATAGAAAACCAAAAATTGAAAGTGATGGTCAATTCATGATATCTGACATTGGTCACACTGTTTAGTTTAACAAATTATGACAAACAAAAAACTATTGTAACCTTTCAAGTAATTTATAACAATAAGCACCTGTTATGTACTGTATATCTAGCTAGCATGTACATGTACAACAAACTTTCTATCCCACATTTAGCTAACAACGCTTCTTACAGTTTCGAACTTGTGATTTGTGGCAATAAATGACACACAACATCACTGCAACTTTTCTGCACGGGCACTGCACATTACATTTGCACATGGATAGCATATTAGTAGACAGGGAGCTATGACATGTTAACGGTTTGAGGGTGCCTCCGTCACTTTCCCACCCACTCTGACAAAACCCCAGGCGCATTCCTTTACTGGCTATAACCCTTTGAAAAACAATATTATACTCTGGAGATGCGTCTACGTTCAACATTCGATGCGGGGGCATTTTGGTTATGGCATTGGGAGCAGATACACTGGTGTGGACCTGGAGATGCAATTGATCAAACATCTTTGCCTATGGCTTAGATCTTGCGCCCGCCCAACCCAGTAAGAGGTACTCTTCCACTTGCGCGATCACCGTTTCCGGTAGCTCTGCTCTATCGTCAAACTCAATCAGATAGACAATGGGATTGCACTGCATCGCTGCATGCTTGGTGCCAATTCTGCTGGTGACATCGTTTCCAGTGAATACGTGAACCTTCTCCAGAACAAGGCCGTGATTCTCGCCCACTCGCGATGTAGGGGAATGAGATCTCTCTTCTCAATTGTCGCAAACTCGACCTAGAGGTTTTTCAGATTATCACGGACTAGCGTATGGGTGAAGTGCAGTAGGCGCATGACTGTATCTGTGTCATTTAACATAACGACTAAACGTTGGCAGCCATGTCGGACTGCCCAGATGGCATGAGGCATGATCCTTTCATCTGCATCTTTCAATAATCTTACAGGTTCTGGAATCACTATTGGCTCTGTTGACTCTGTATTGTAGAGAGGACCTGGAACTTGTTCTTGGTTTCAATGGTTTACTACCATGACACACAACACTACCGATACTACAGAACGACTGACCAACCACTATTTTCTGAATAAGATTCAGCAACTGAATCTCCGATGATACCCAACATTTCTCGATCTGCGTTGTGGCCTCATCCGGGATAGAGCTGTTTCATCCCTTCGTGAGATAGGTCTCCAGTAGTTGTATTGTGTATCGTTAGACACTACAGAACTACGTTATAATTATACTCAATTCCAAAAAACCAACATCATCGATGAGATATGCCTCCAATTGTGCCACGTGAGAGAGGCAAAGTCGCCATCAAACAGGTGGCTGGTGAGGAGGTGGTCGTCATGCGAGAAGACTTCCGCGAGTGTTATTCCACGTACCCGAGCGATCTCAATGTCCCGCTCGGCAGATCCGATCAGTTTAGGTATGGTGGTATAGGATGCTCTATTAGATTTGGTGTCAATTACCGCCAGTATCACACTTCGGCAGGTAAAGCCTGTGCATTGTTACTGGAAGCTTCTTTTTCTTAAAAACCAGTTCTCTCGTCTTGTCTTCTCCATACTCGAACACATCCAATCTGACGCCACATGCTTTGATAATGAAGGGATTCGCTACACAAAAGGCACAAAGTCAAGAAGACGGGCGACATTGGCATCAAAAATAACGGCCTTGATGTTCCTGAGTTCACGGTACATGCTGGTCTTATGATGCTCCATCATCCGCTCATTTGTGAGCTTACGGCAGTTATTCTGTATGAGCAGGATGTCATCGGAGATCAGCTCACTCACCACCACAACTGCGAACATTCGTGACTGGCCGATGATGGCTACCTGGTTCTTTGATGCCCGCTGGATAGACTGCTTCAACTTTATATCTAATTCGACATAGTTGAAACTGTCACTGCGGTCTTGCACTACACGTATAGGGTTCTGAGTCTTCCGCCTCTAAGAACTGAGTTTTCCTAACGTAGAACGACCCTAAGGGGTTGACATCATCGAACTCCTGAATAATTACGGCAACACATTTGCATGCAGGATACATGTAATGGCCACCACCATCTCTCCCGATCTGAGATGGCGATATACGTGAATAGGTTGAACATTTTCTTGATGTTTTTGTTGAATGCAGCCATATCAAACTTGACTTGATACTCATTCGGGAAAGTGTTGTACTTGATAAGCAAGGGTTGTAACAGTGAAAAGACCTGTGGAATGTGCTACTTTGGCATTCTTCCCGCCCATAAGCACCTGCAGGTGTTTTAGATCATCATTGAGTCGAGTGTCGTTGGCGAGGACGAAACCTCTCAATTGAAAATATCAATCACCTTGAAAATCATCAGAATGACTTGCATTGATCATTAGTAGTGACTTCCGGTGAGAATTTAAATCAGGACTCGCTTCACGAAGAGCTCTGCTTCGAATAGGGCATCGTCTAGGTTAGTACCACTGATGTAGCAACCAATGCATCGTGGTAGAATTTTCGCAAAGTGAAACACTCCAAACATGCCATAGATGTCCACCACCAATGTGTCTGACTCAGAATATCTGCAACCGTGTGAAACACGCCATCATCTCATAACAAGGGCATCATCGTCTGAGACAGCTGCATGTGGACATTAGAACGTTTCTCGAAATTATGTAACCTGTCACAGGGTTTGGGAGGGCTGGCGGGAGGCCCCCACATATCAAAAGAACATCTGCAATGGTGATAAATGCCATCACATGGACGTGAACCTTCATGGGGCACATAGGGAAGACCAACACAAATTATAAAGTAAATCAATTGCGCATTGTAGCGGGCTTCATGAAGGGATGAGCGACCTTTTGACCTTGACATAGCGCTTACAACCTTTAAAAGGTAATATAATCTCATCAATTTGACTTTATCTCAGCAGAACTATGATGATAGCAACTGATATACGACCTCTAGCACATGTATATACCAGTTATATCCCGTTTCGTGACCAGATATGATTTTTAAATGTTGATTTTAACCCATTAACTTGACCTTTGACCCATATAGTCAACTCGAAAGGTCATGAAAGGAAATTTATTTGATTGGGGATCCTCATAACCATCGAGAGGAACATCAAATCCAGTTTCGAGCTCATTTCGATCGAAAGTTACGGCTTATTGTGTTTATGCAGTCGACAGTCGTCATGGATGAGCGGCCATGTTGGGTTTATCATCAAATATGGCGTCAAATTGATACCAAGTTTGGCTATCTAGCCCTTCTTGATCCAAAGTTATGGATGAAAACCTGGTCGGCGGAGGCCATTTTGGATTTCACGCTCCAGTGACCTTATGCCACGGATTTTCAAAAAGCACCTCCTGGATTGTTGAAAGGCATGGTACGTAGAATACAAATCAAAAGAAAAACTGCGTTTACCTCAACATTTTTACGGGCCTATATGGCAGAGCCTGGACTAACACTCATGACCGAGCCACTGCACAGACATGAGTGGCTTTTTGTCAACATGTACAGTAAACCCTGTCTTGGGCGACCGGTCCTTCTGCACAGCAAAACTGGTCTTTTGAAACAGGTGGTCGCTCATAACAGGTTGTGCCAAACATCATGTCGGTATAATTATGACTGTGTACATGCTTTAGTAATTACGTAATTACTGACGCAATGTGTAACAAATATAAAAATATTGAATGTAAAGGTATATACATATAATTGCAACTTGCAAATTTTATAACACACCATGACATTTCAGTTTGGGATTAATGGAGCTGCGTACACAATTGTTAAAAAAAAAATGCGACGTCGTCGAACACAACATTATTTCCGTACTTGTTAATCATACTTAGTCAGTTAAGCGTGATTATGAATCAACACTCGTTGTAACTTTCGTTTCTCTTGTGGCATAAATTTAGATGTTTCCAAGTGCATGGTTTCCAATTGGCTCGACGTTGTGAAGCATCAAAAAATTGCTTTCAATATAAAACATGACAGCAAGAGTTTTTATGCGTATGTTCGAAGTAAACAGAAAGTTCAAGATAAGGTCGGGCCACTAGAAGGTAGTGATGGAAACATAATAACGGAGGTATTCTTAATGGCAGAAAACCTAAATGAGTACTTTAGTTCGGTGTTTACCAGGGAAGATATTAGTACATTACCAGTACTAGAGACTAAGTTCGAAGGGAGAGAGTGTGACTATTTAGGACAACTAACTGTAACCCCAAAAATGGTAGCTATGAAAATAAGAGATATGAAGGATAATAAATCACCAGGAGTGGATGGGATTCCTCCCAAATTACTACTGGAAATTGTATAACAAATCAGCATACCGCTTGCGACAATGTTCAATTTGTCATTAGAGGAGGGAATAGTTCCGTTAGAATGGAAAGAAGCAAACATTATACCATTATTTAAAAAAGGTTCAAGAAACAAGTCAGAAAACTATAGACCAGTTAGTTTAACATCGGTGATTTGCAAACTATTAGAAAGACTAATTAAAGATCATTTGGTTGATTTTCTTGTTAAAAATAAATTGATAAACACATCTCAACATGGGTTTTTAAAAGCGAGGTCATGCTTAACAAATATGTTATGTTTTTTGGAAGATGTCACAAAGTGGGTAGATGAGGGATCACCAGTAGATATAATCTACTTAGATTTTAAAAAAGCCTTTGACAAAGTGCCACACCAAAGATTACTACTTAAACTAAAGGCCCATGGCATAGGAAATAGTATGATTAACTGGATAGAAAAATGGCTTATTGATAGAAGACAAAGAGTAGTAGTTGATGGGGAGGTTTCAAACTGGAAATCTGTTTTGAGTGGAGTACCGCAAGGATCAGTATTGGGACCTATTTTATTCTTAATATATATCAATGATTTGGATGATGACATAACAAGCAATGTGTTGAAGTTTGCGGACGAAACAAAAGTGTTTAGGAAAGAAAATTAAAAGTGATGCAGATAGACAGCATTTACAAGATGATCTTAATAAGTTGATAGAATGGTCTGAGAAATGGCAAATGCTGTTTAACTTTGGAAAGTGTAAGTGCCTCCACACAGGACATGGGAATGAAAATGCACAATATACAATGGGTGGTACTGTACTAAATACTACTGTAAAGGAAAAGGACTTAGGGTTAACCATTAGTGCTGACATGAAGGTATCAGAGCAGTGTGGAATTGCAGCAGCGAAGGCAAACCAAATTCTTGGATTAATTAGGCGAAATATAGTGTACAAAAAAAGAACTAATAATACCGCTTTATAAAACAATAGTTAGGCCTCATTTAGAATATTGTATACAAGCATGGAGGCCATATCGCAAGAAGGATATTGATATGCTAGAAAGAGTACAAAGGAGAGCAACAAAAATGATACAAAAACTCAGGAATATTAGTTATGAAATGCGTCTAAAAGAATGTGGTCTAACAACACTAGAAACCAGAAGATTGAGAGGAGATCAGATTGAGGTTTTTAAAATATTGAATGGGTATGAAAATATTGAGAGAAATATCTTTTTCACGGTCAAGGAAGAGAGAAGGACAAGAGGACATGGAGTTACATTAGCAAAGAAGCAGTGTAGACTAGATATTAGAAAATATTCATTTTCTCAAAGAATAGTAAACGAATGGAACAGATTATCAGCTGATTGTGTAAGTGCTAGTAGTGTTAATATATTTAAAAATAAAATTGATATATACCTAAGACGGGCGGGGTATATTTAGATAGATAGGTTGGACTCTCGATAAGCCAAACGGCTTCCTTGTCCACCTGCCATCTAGAGTTGATTCTCTAGGTGGCAATCTTGTTAAATATCATATCATTAACACCACATTTTCGGCGTGCAATTTCGGGAAACCACGGATGATAGTTTACCAAATAAATTACGATTGATTTCAATACTCATACCGTTATAAAGATTACCGTATAGTCGTCTTAGTGATATTAAATATGTTATTTAACGCTGAATGAACGACGTAAAGAATGTTTGACCGCAATTTAACATCAATTTCCGGTCGCTGCTAACAGGTGAAACAAAATGGTCGTGTGACCAATTTGTGTGATCCCTGGTCGAGTTTATCAGGTATTGGTTCATCGCAGGCCCATGTTAATCAGAAACGATCCGTGTCTAGCAAAATGGGAGTGGTCGCCATGACAGTGGTCGCACAAGACAGGTTATACTGCAATCATTGTAACACAAAGACCATATTTTACAGTGATTAATTGTGCATTGTATTGCAGTAACCACTGGTCACATTGATAATTTTTAACCCCACCTATGTCACCGCTTTAAACAAAATGGTATTTTACTAAAATTATGACACTTATACATAAGCATTTGTTTTCTGGTCGATCGAATATTCTTCACTATTATGATACAAATGTGCACATTTTTCAAAGAAATACTTGTAAGCTCAATTTGTTCTTGGTATTATTTTAAGCTAATACACAATACACTATCTAATGATTTACGGTGTTCAAAGGAGATTAACTCTAACAGTACGGAAAATTACTCGGTACCTGGGTACGGCAAACTGTACATAAAATTATTATATTTAATTATGTGAATAAAATATTACTTCACAAGAGCGTCAGGTTTGCAAATACATAGTTTGACATGCATTGAGACGTTTATTTCACTTATTATGCAGCAAATTTGCATACATATTTTAGTCATAGCCATTATTCTATAATTAATTTTGAATTCGTCATTACAAATTTCACATCATATGCAGTGCACGTTTAATTTGATAACTTGTGGATAACACCAAAGTGAACATTTTGAGAACCAGCGAAATGTTTCTAGATGTCTTGAAACCCTTCTTTTACACTGATAACGTTTCTTTCCAGACCAAGCAAGGGTGGCCGTGTACGCCCCGTCCTCTGTGGAACGAGGTGAGGGTTTGTTGCTGGAGTGTAGGGTCAATCACACGGTCAGTGTCATCAGCCGGTTGATCTGGGAAGAGAGTTCCAACAAAAATGTCATGTGTTTGTATCGCTTTGATGTTGCTGTTGGCCCAATTAGATGTCTGAAAAATCGGGCGTTGAGCTGGTGGTCCGGCAACTCCAATTACCTCTACATAAACAGCACGCGGCTGTCCGACAGTGGACACTATGCCTGTACGGTGAAGATCGGGAATGGACCGCTGACGGTGGTGACGAAACAAGTCGTTGTATACAGTGAGTTTATTCTATCATAATACAGACATCACACTTCAGTTTTAACGGAGTCCGTGAGTCCCATAATTGTTGTTTCATTTACGGACTCCTAGCTTACATGTCCATTAGGCTTGATGGGTATCTCTGTGACTCCGTATCTTTAAAAAGTGATCAGTCCAATGTTAAAATGGCCGTTGCTAACAAGCCATCAATTTGCCTGTGTGTTGCTATCTTGTGTTTTCTTCAAATTGCAACAGATGACCTTACACACATTTTATTAATTTGAAAGTACTTTTAAGCACGGCGGGTCACCCTGTGTTTGGATCCGGCATGGGCGCAGCCGTTTTGTTTTTAAACTTGGTGTTATTCTCGGCTGCTGAAAGTGAGTCAGTTATATTTCTATCATATCTTGTGACACTTCATAGTTTCCTTTGACATGTCCACTTTTTATTTTTGGTCTATCCCGATGTTATGTTGGTATGTCCTGATAATGTATGTATATATACATGTTACGATGTATGTATGTGTGTCGCGAGCGTGCGTGCATGCGTGCGTGCGGGCGTGTGCGCGTGCGTGCGTGCGTGTATGTTACACCAGATCTGACAGTTTTAATTAATAATATGTCTAATATGAAAATATATTTATTTCTATTGTCATTCGCTTTTGTACATCGTGTCGTGTTCTACACGAACTGTTTACGTTTCAGTTTCAGTTTGTGTGTTTGTTTTCTTCTGCCAGTTGATGACTCAGTTCTATTCCCACACTCTCTGGTGTACGCCTGACTTCTGGTGTACGACGGCTATCACATTCAATCAATGATTTTATTTCATTTCGACATATATTTAGTTTAGTTGGCCTGCTTACCTCTACATTTATCATGGTGTGGTTCCACTCAGGTGTATTGGAGCTGGTGTAGTGTCCTGTACGAAGTGATTATGTCCGATGGGTCAATCGGGCTCTTAATCGAGCTCTCAGCTGAAAGAATCCGGGTTCAAATCATGTACAGCCGTGTCGAACTTTGGTAGAAACATTCGTTCATTAATATTGCTCCAGTTCAGTAGGTGAATAAAGGTTACTACGGTGAGCGGTATTTACGTACGAACTGTCTTTGCGTATTATTTGCAGTATGGCTGTATGTTTCTCAACGAGGTCGAGAAGGCAATCGGTTGAACAGGTCTGCCAAGGGAGTAACGTGTAATGCGGATTGAGTAGCCCCAACGACTGGATATTGACATTTTACATAAGAACTTACAATCTACTTGTGTTGCTTTATAGTTGCGCCAGAACGGGTGACCATCACTGGGCTGGAGAGGCGGTGGTTTGTGGCTGACCTCAAGAAGGTGGACGTCACATGTCGCGTGGACCATGTCTATCCTGTCCCTAAGATCATGTGGGTGATCAATGATCAGCCGAGCCAACAATCTGGTCAATCCAGGAATGAAAGCACCGGAGACACATTCCAAGTGGAGAGTCGACTCAAGCTCAATGTCCCTGAGCAGTCGGACCAGCTGCGTGTGACATGTCTCGTGGTCAACCCAAATAATACATCAGACGTCTGGCGCAGCACGTCAACCCAAGTAGACGTCTACTGTAAGTGTTTACAATAATTCATATCTGCTGAAGTTGTCTGCATAATCACACATACGTATACAGTGCGAGTGCGAGTGCTTAAACAAGTAAGCTTACATACATATTGTAAGTGTTTATACTAGGGCTAATTTTGCATGTAGAGCTTATTATGAATGTTACAAAGGCATGTTTTTATATAGCGCAGTATCCAGTCCTTAGGACTGCTCAAAGTGCTTTTACACTTTACTTCCCCGGCAGACCTGTTCAATCAAATACCATCTCAACTTCCCTGGGAAGCATCCAGCCACATGCTACAATTAATGTGCGAAAGGCTGCTCGTACACATATCCACCACTGTCTATTGCCAGTTACTCATTAATACAACTTAGTGAACTGGAGCAACGTAGAGTGAAAAAACTTGCCCAAAGTGTTAACACCGCAGCACAGGATTTGAACCCGGGTTCTCATAGTCGAGAATCCGGAACTCTACCACTGAACCATTGCGCTCTACATGTAGGCATGTTTACACAAGCACATGCATAATATAAGTGTTTATTGTATGTTTACACGGGTATTCACATACAGTACGTGTTTACACAATAACGTTTATTTGTCTGCACATCTACTGTATGTGTTTGTACAATAACAAGTTTTCTGTAATTGTTTACACTAGTGCATGTATCTACTGTGCTTTCACAAAACATATTTTACTGTAAGTACTTACACGATAATAAATCTAATATAAGAGTTTACACAAGTTGTAATATAATGCAAATGTTTCTATTTGTATGCATTCGATGTAAGTGTTTACACAAATGTGTAAAATGAAAATACTTATATTAGTATGCATATAACATAATTGTTTACACAAGTAGGCCTACTCGTATACTGTAAATGCTTACACTTGTACATTTATAGTCTAAGTGTGTACACAAGTAACTGTTTACGGTATGAGTTTGCACATGTGCATATATATTCTACTGCTCACAAACGTACACACACACACACACACACACACACACACACACACACACACACACACACACACACACACACACACACACACATACGCACTCACATATCTGTGAGTGGGTATATATATGTGTGTGTGTGTGTGTGTGTGTGTGTGTGTGTGCGTGTGCGTGTGCGTGTGCGTGTGCGTGTGCGTGTGCGTGTGCGTGTGCGTGTGCGTGTGCGTGTGCGTGTGTGTTTTAATAATGAGACGAACACTGGGTGATTGTTAAAACAATGATCCAAACACTGTGTACTTTGTTGTGGTCGTGTTCAATGACAGTTTACTTGCTTGTACCAGTCAGACATTATTTACTAGGTTGTAACAACATATATTTTACTTGGTTGACGTAACAACTAGACACTTTTTATTTGCACGTAGCAATAACACAGTCCAAATGAATGGTCGTTGTGTCCTTAGGTCGTGCCACTGTGGTTGTGGAGCCGCTGGAGCCCACGACTCCACAGGAAGGCTCCACTTTGACACTAGTGTGTCGAGTGAAAGATGTCAAACCGCCAAACATCAGCAGGTACGTGTGGAAGAAAAACCTGAAGACATTGACAGTTGACGGCGACCCGGACAGGCTGGTGTTGACTTCACTAAAAGCTTCACGTGACAATGGCAACTACACGTGTCACGTGAAGTATGAGGCGGGATACAGCCCCCAGATGGCAGCACCGTACGTCCTCCGGCTGCCGTGTGAGTCGCAGGCACATGTGTAGATGTTGTTGTGTTGTGTAGTCACTCTTGTTTATATTGTTATGTAATGATATGATAGAAGAACATTTGAAAGTTTAAATTGTGATTGTTTTTCTGTCAGCTATATCTCTGCTGGAAATTGTAATAAAATCAATGTAATTGTATTTACTGTATTGTATGTATGCAGTCGCGAAATATATTCAGTGTAACACAACGATTTTCATTAAAAAAATTATTATATATATATATATATATATATATATATGTATATGTATATCTCTATGTATATGTATATGTTGATATATATTACAATATATATATATATATATATGTATATATATATATATATATATATGCATTGTAATATAATTAGTAGTATTTAGTATAGCAGGACCTATATAATAAGGCAACGTATCATACAGTTAGTGGAGCAATCATTGTTATACATTTGGTGTAATACTACGAGTGTAACACAAAATTGTAACACAGTAGAACATATTCAGTATAGTACATCTCGTCTAAGACAAGCTGTATAACACACTCAGTGTGACTTTGTCTCACAGATGCACCAGTTCTCCAGGTTCAGATTCCGACGCAAGTGCAAGAAGGTCAGTCGGTGCGTTTCTACTGCAATCTCATTGGAGCAGAGCCTGCTCCGTACTCATTGGTCAGGTGGAAGAAGGACGGGGTATACTTCAGAAACACCATCCGTTCTCAACCTCTGGTCATCGACAACGTGACGACGTCAGACTCCGGCAACTACTCGTGTAGTCGGAGAAACTCTGTAGGACTGGGGGAGAGTCCGGCCGTCGCCTTCCTGGTCGAGTGTAAGTCCTCACTCAGTACCTAGAGCCAAGCCGTGGCTCTTGTTATTCCAGAGGACCGACGCACCGAAGCATCAAGGAACCGGCGGACCGGCGGACCGGCGGACCGGCGGACCGGCGGACCGGCGGACCGGCGGACCGGCGGACCGGCGGACCGGCGGACCGGCGGACCGGCGGACCGGCGGACCGGCGGACCGGCGGACCGGCGGACCGGCGGACCGGCGGACCGGCGGACCGGCGCGGACTGGCGGACCGGCGGACCGGCGGACCGACGGACCGACGGACCGACGGACAGATGGACAGACGGACAGATGGACAGACGGACCGACAGACATATATAGTTTATTAGGGGAATCGTATAAAGCACATATATCTTCAATTAATAAATATCTATTGATTTGTTATTGTTTTATTAATATGCTCTGCAAGCCAAAACATGGATTTTTATCATCGACATTCACAACAATGGGGGGGGGGGGGGGGCTAATCATTTTCCAGTCACCTGGGCCAGTGGTTAACTGTCTTAATTTCGACCTCCCCCAGTATAAACACTTGTGGCACAAACCTGCCTCCCTTCCAGATGCACCCCGTGGTCAAGCAGTCATCAGAGTACCCTATGGGACGGTCGTCGTGGCAGGAGCTCCAATACGACTGCAGTGTGACCCCCCAGAAGACAATGGTCACCCTGCGGTCACCTCGTACGAGTGGTCAGTACGGGGTGGTCAGACTGACCGGTTCAATACGTCCAGTAACAAGTGGGAGAACCGGACACACGCAGTCACACAGTCCGCCAACTACAGCTGTAGGGTGGGCAACAGGGTCGGGGCGAGTAAGTTCTCACGCTGGCTCGAGGTCACTGTACAAGGTAGGTCGTCATTGGGGTTGTTTACAGGTGTCAACATTGACCTGCTTGGGGGGTTGTTAAGAGCTGGGACCCAGCTGGGTAATTTACCCGGGTATTGCAAAGCTAAACCAAAGACAGCATTTTATTTGCATCCTTTACTCGCAAAACACCTTTGTCGAATATCTTCACTGAACATGTTATCAACCAGTAATCAGCCTGCCATAGAGCTAAACATATTGTGACAGTTTCACAAATAGTTCAATCCCTAATTGAGTATTAAAACGACACAACTGCTACGGGATCCATGATACCTGCTATTGGCAAATGTAAAAATATACCTGGTTTTGACGACATTTTAATGGAATATATTATAACATTATTTTCAGACCCAGCAATATTTAAACCCAATTTGACAGAGCAGCAACAATTAAACCCAGATATTAAGTAAAATGCAAACAATGTACGATAAACACTACCAGTCAATGATTTTGATTAATTTTGAGCATGACAATTTATTTTTATTTACCCAACTGGAACTGAGGTTTTTGTTCCCTTTGGTTTTCAAACGTTTCGATTCGCTCAAAAAACTCGTCGGTTTGGTTGTTCGTTTTGATTGGTTATTATTCAAACATTGTCGCCATTATATCAGCATTTTATTACAATAATGATTTCGCAATACAATTTAGTCAGGCAGCTAAACGGCTCTATCGAGAAATCGAATAACATTTTCTGTACATATTCTGCACAGTTTGTTGCGAACATGTTGTCTCCTGTATTAGCAACCGACGGTGATATCGTCGTCCGAGATACCACTGGGCCTGTCGTCTCTCTGAACACGGAATGCTGAGGTGCAACTTGTTGTTTGTTTGTGGCCTTAATAAAGTTGCATTAGTTGAATATCTGGCTATATTAAGTGATGTGTAAGTTTATTTAGTAATATAAATAAAGTATTGCTCTCCGCAATGACAGTTCTGTCTACTGTCTGAAGGAACAGATCGCACCGCCATTCATTATGTTAATGACTTGCTACAGTGATGTCGTCACCAGTTTGTGAAAAGTTCGTTGTCTTAGACATGCATTTTTTTGTTATCTGATATGAGTTCTCAATTAACAAACTTCATATTCGGCATATTACTTGGCAAGGGCATGCAAGGCTTACAGATACATACTTTGTCAGTAATTGAAAAGTTCGTTTAACATATTTTAAAAATCCCGTTGTATATAAATACAAATGGTATACAATGATGTTTAACAAACATTACAACCTTTACTATTTTTCTATCATCAATTTGAAGTTCTTCATAAAACATGAAATCCTTCATCTAGGTCTGCAGTGACGACATTAAATCCTTTCCAGACCAAGCAAGGGTGGCCGTGTACGCCCCGTCCTCTGTGGAACGAGGGGACGGTTTGTTGCTGGAGTGTAGGGTCAATCACTCGTTCAGCCTCATCAAACAGCTGATCTGGAGGAAGAGTTCCCTCCAGCAATCCCTGTGTTCGTATTGCTCTGGGTGTGCTGAGAGCCCAAGGAGCTATCTACAAGGCCGGGCGTGCAACTGGTGGTCCGGGAACTCCAACTATCTCTACATAAACAACACACAGCTGTCTGACAGCGGAAACTACACTTGTACGGTGAAGATCACGACTATGCTGTTGACGATGGTGACAAAGCAAGTTGTTGTATATTGTGAGTATATTCTAACGTAGACAGCATGCTTCAATAGTTACACTATTCCGTGTCTCCGAGATTCTTTGAACTCCATAGGTGTCCCTTGGTAGGGGTTTACGTGAATCCTAGCTGATAAATCCAATGTGATAAATCCAATGTTAACATGGCCGATGCTAAGGACGGTTGGCCATGGTTATTGTCAGCTCTTCTTTGTCTTTTCTTTCCTCTCCTCACTTTTCTCTCACTGCGTTCTCTATCAGCAGTGTACAACTCCTTCTATCTTTTGCTGTAGTTAGTTTGGCACACTGCGGTCAGGTGATTTGCGCTTGCTGTCAAAACATGCATCAAAACTTGCTTGCTTCGTGGTAATTTGCGGCAAATAATTTTGATAAAAGTTGTGCTCATAGTGGCCGATAGACACACACACACACGCCTGGAAAAATGCAAACGCTACACCAGTAGTGTGTTCGTCTATGCCAGTGCTGTGTTGGCTGTGCCAGTGCGGTGTCGGTCTGTGCCAGTGCTGTGTCGGTCTGTCCCAGTGCTGTGTCGGTCTGTGCCAGTGCTGTGTCGGTCTGTGCCAGTGCTGTGTCGGTTTGTGCCAGTGCTGTGTCGATCTGTGCCAGTGCTGTGCCAGTGCTGTGTCGATCTGTGCCAGTGCAGTGTCGGTTTGTGCCAGTGCTGTGTCGGTCTGTGCCAGTGCTGTGTCGGTTTGTGCCAGTGCTGTGTCGGTCTGTGCCAGTGCTGTGTCGGTTTGTGCCAGTGCTGTGTCGATCTGTGCCAGTGCTGTGCCAGTGCTGTGTCGATCTGTGCCAGTGCAGTGTCGGTTTGTGCCAGTGCTGTGTCGGTCTGTCCCAGTGCTGTGTCGGTCTGTGCCAGTGCTGTGTCGGTCTGTGCCAGTGCTGTGTCGGTTTGTGCCAGTGCTGTGTCGATCTGTGCCAGTGCTGTGCCAGTGCTGTGTCGATCTGTGCCAGTGCAGTGTCGGTTTGTGCCAGTGCTGTGTCGGTCTGTGCCAGTGCTGTGTCGGTTTGTGCCAGTGCTGTGTCGGTTTCTGCCAGTGCTGTGTCGGTCTGTGCCAGTGCTGTGTCGGTCTGTGTCAGTGCTGTGTCGATCTGTCCCAGTGCTGTGTCGGTTTGTGCCAGTGCTGTGTCGGTTTGTGCCAGTGCTGTGTCGGTCGGTGCCAGTGCTGTGTCAATCCGTGCCAGTGCTGTGTCGGTCTGTGCCAGTGCTATGTCGGTCTGTGCCAGTGCTGTGTCGGTCGGTGCCAGTGCTGTGTCGGTCTGTGCCAGTGCTGTGTCGGTCGGTGCCAGTGCTGTGTCGGTCGGTGCCAGTGCTGTGTCGATTTGTCCCAGTGCCTTGTTGGTCTGTAGCGATGCTGCGGTTGTCTGTGCTAGACTGTCCTAATGCTATATTGGTCTGTCCTGATTATGTATTTGTTCAAATGGTAAATATAAAATATTATTCATGGCCAGTGTTTAAAAAAATCATATTTTGGAGGAAGACACTCTTTACATTATTTAGTGATCAGAATATTGTATTGTTATAATACTTTTCACGGTTTTCCAAAGGTATATATATATATATATATATATATATATATATATATATATATATATATATATATATATATATATTGACTTTTGTGTTTCTAGTCGAGTCCACAGTTTGTCACTCAGTATTGACACCATTCCTGCTAGGTTTTCAAAAAGACATGATGCACCTGCAAGACGAGACGTACTTTTATGTGTGAACGACGTTCACACATTTATATAATGAGTATTATATAAATGAATTTTAGGATAGTAATTGACAGACCCAAATAATTAAACCCAGTTCATAAATATAATACCTGCGATTGGTAAATCTTAAATAGCCGCCATCGCGAGTGTTTCCTTAAGACGTTGTACTGTATATTTATTTGTCACTTTTCAGCACCATCTCGAATATATCCAGTTATTAGTGGAACACCACTAATACTTATCATCGCGGGACCTGCAACTGCTGCTTTTGTCATTCTTGTCATTTGTGGCATCAGATGTCATCGACATGCCAAGAAAAAAGGTAATATTATTGAAGATTTGTCTTGAGAAAATTAATAGGAAAAACAGAAAGTATAATTTCGTAACCACTAATACTGCACAATTCTGTGAGAAACTAGTGTTAGTGCAACATTAGCGCCATAAATACTATTGAATGAATTAAATCTAGAATAACATTTACATTTTCTCAAACAGCAGTTCTCCTAGTTTCATGTGTATGTTTTGTAGTGCACAGTATAGTTTAAGTACAATATTGCTAACTGACATAATATATGCGAGCAAACGTAACATTTTGATGTGCTCTTTAATTGAGCAACTGATTGAGTAACTGAGCACCTGATTGTGTAATTGAGCAACTGATGGCGTAATAGAGCAACTGATTGTGTAATTGAGCAACTGATTGTGTAATTGATAATCTCAGTGAATCTCCACAAATGCTTCGGCTTTATGATGATACGAGATTAATATACGCTTCAGTGCTTTTCTTGGTTAAAGGACTACTATTACTGTTTTGCTTAGTAAATGATACACCTAACGTTTACATTTTGTCACTGTGTTCCCCCAATGAGTATACGAATACGAATACGAATACAAATACATTTATTTCAGGTAAAAACCCATATACAATTGGTACATACATTAGCTCATCTAAGTAGATATAACACTTCAAATATGCTAAAAAAAATAATAGATAAAAAAAAATTATAAGTTATAAGTAAAATTGTCTAAAAAACAGATAAAATAATTAGGAATATAAAGGATGTGATTGTATAATAAATATGCAATTAATTCATGTAAATAAACGCCGTTTGGAAAGTAAGTTATATAAACAACTTACTGACTTTAAATTGTCCCTAAAAAGATTAATGAACAACATTTGCTACAGAGATTGTATTTTATTATTATTATTATTATTATTATATTTATTATTATCAACGTGAACATGTTTTGAAACATAGTATATAAATACCTTAGTAGCTGAGTGGCAGTCATGGTAATTATTGTACAGTTGTTGTAAATCATTCGTCATTCGTAAATCGGTTATACACATCCTTTCAAACAGAGCCACACTATGATCGCATATCCACAGAAATATGTGAAACTCTGTCATTGTACTGATATTATGCATTATGTAATATACTTTTTGTTCAGGCTTACGTCTGTTTCAGATGATGTTCGTAAAATGAGGTTAGTAATCTTCTTACACATGCACACACACACACACACACACACACACACACACACACACACACACACACACACACACACACACACACACACACACACACACACACACACACACACACACACACACACATACACACACACACATATATATATAAGCATATATATAATATCATAATCATCACCATTGTATCATTGCCACAGTGTCGTCCCATGGTTGGGCGTAGACCTCAGCATGCTGCTTACATATCTGCCTATCTTGCGCTATCTTCTGCCGTATGGTACCGTTCCAGTAGTCGTATAATTTTTCTTTCCAACGTCACGCCGGTCTTCCTCTATGTGTTTTCCTTTCGTAGGGTTTCCAGGTGTGATACGCAGTGTCCATTGGTTAACTCGTATCCTGCTGATGTGCGCTGCCCATGTCCACTTCCGCCTTGTGACTTGTTCAATCACGTGTGTGTGACTGTGTCTTTTCCCTTACCCAGATGTTTGTTTTTCTGTCCCTGTATGTGATGTTTAACACACTCCTTTCCATCTTTGTTTGTACGGCTGCTAGCTTGTGTTTGTTTCGCTTGGGTGGTTAGTGCCCATGTTTCCGCGCCGTATGTCATTGCTGGAAGTACGTATAAATTGTAGACTTGTCTCTTCAAGCATGTTCCAATGTTACCCTTGAAGTTTTCGCGGTACTTGGCAAATGCTGTCCATCCGGCCGTGATTCTTCTGTGAATCTCCTTGTCTTGGTTTTTGTCTCTGGTGCTGTCCCTGGTAGATGTAGCTGTCACCGTTCTCGGTCTGAGTTTGTTGACATTTATTGGTGTGTCGTTTCCATCACCACCTTTGTCTTCGACTTGTTCATCTTCAGACTCTGATTTTCACTTTCATCAGCTAGTTCCTGTAGCATTTGTTGTAGTTCATATGGTGTATTAGCGGATATGAGTATGTCGTCGGCGAAGCGAAGATGACTAAGATATTCGCCGTCTATTTGCAAGCCTCTGGTTTCCTAAGTCAATCGTCGGAATATGCTTTCGAATGCTGCAGTGGACAGCTTGAGCGATATGGTATATTCCTGTTGTACTCCTTTTCTGATGTTGATCTTATTGCTTTCGTTGCGTAGGTGGACTGCCATCGAGCTGTAGGTATAGATTTCCTTCAGGAGTTCGATGTACATATCTTCTATCCCATGTTCTTGAAGCGAGATCAGTACTGCTTGAATTAGCACTGAGTCGAAAAATTTCTCGTAGTCGACGAATGCGATGCAGAGTGGGATATTATATTCTCTGCACTTCTCCTTCAGTTGGTTTACGACGTGGACGTGGTCTGTCTTTGAGTATCCGCTTCTGAATCCAGTTTGCTCCCGTGGCTGGTTTTCGTCGAGTGTCTTGTCTAGCCTTTTCGTTAGTACTTTCGTGAGTACTTTATAAATGTTTGATAGTAGACGTACATATCGGTCTGTAATTCTTGAGTTCTTTATTGTTTCCTTTCTTGAAGATTATGACCATCTTAGCTTTCTTCCACTTCGTCTTTCTGATAAGCATTTAGTGTACAGCTTAGCGTCTTCTAGATGGTATCTTCGCCTGCTTTCAATGTATCGATATTTATATGGTCATTTCCTGTTGCTCTCCGATTCTTCATATCTCGTAGCGGTGTTTCCACCTCCCATGATGTTATCTCTGGTAAGCATCGAAGGTGGCCGTTTAAGACATCCGTGAGGAGCAATCAAAAATTGTTTCCCGGGCTTGCCTATGAATTAAGCTAGATGTATGGTGGAATGCTTGTCTGTGAAATATACTGTGCATTCCAGTTGTTATACTAAAATGTTAGATTGTATACTACTTGTTTGAGTTAAATATATTATACTAGATTGTATACTATTTGTTTCAGTTAAATATATTATATTACATATGCAATTTAGTACCATCATCATCATCATCTTGTACATGGGCTGATAGGCTTTTGCTTGCTGTATGTCCCGGTCTAATCGTTTTCTAGCACGACTGCGTAGCCGAGTCTTGGTTATCTTCAGTATATTTTAAAGTAGTTACGGAAGGTTGTAGTGTTCTTTGGCCAGTGTTTGTCGATTCTGTTTTTGAAAGTATTTAGTCAAGGGCTGGCTATGATATATGCGGGTAGGGAGTTCTAGTCGTCGATAATTCTTGAGCTGAATGAGTGTTTTCTCAGCAGTGTGTGAGTGTTTTCTTAGCAGTGTGAATCACTCAGATGTAATGACATGTACGCAGATGCAGTTTAAGTGAGCAATTGCTTGAAGATTTATACATTGCCCATACGGCCTTTAAAAATCCTATCAATACCAATGTGTTATTGGAACGTTACGGTTGTTTCCATGAAAAACGTGGTATACTCGATGTTTTCAGTGCCTGCAGAATGAAACTCGCCCGGAATCACGAAGAAAATGCTCAATATGAAAGGGTCTCCGAAGTTCCCACTGAAGATATTTCGCTACAACAAAGTTAGTCAACCGATTATGACTAAGAATGTTTTTGTTTTATATTATAACACAGTATTTCTCTGTGTGTTTATTTGGGGCCTGGGGATTAAATATTTTCAAACATTTAGCGCGGGTGAATGCCTTTCCTCCCAGGATTGCTGGATAACTCTGTATGTATTCGAATTAGTGTATACGCAGCCCACCTGGTAAATGTGTATGTATGTGTGTGCGCGTACATGTGTTGGTATGCATGTGTGGGTGTGCATAAGTGTGTATATCATATTAACATATGTACTACATAAATATCGTGTTTTACAGTTGTCAAATACACTTACCAATTTAAAGCGGCACATTTATTTTAAATGTACCCTACCGTATGAAATGTTATCATTTATGTTCAAGCAAAATGTATCAGATGGTTTTAAATAATTATTCAACGTTTCGGCAAATGAAACTTTAATCTGTTTTGTCTTCCCATAGGACTCTACGCATCCATTCGTTCATCAACAGAAACTACAGTCCACTCTGTGCAGGAGCCTGTCTATGTAGACATGGGTGACAATGGAAGAGAGAGTAACGACTCATATGCCAATGTATGAATGCACGTAAGATGCACGTCTAGTTGTCATTGCTCAGTGCACACCAATGGATCTAGTTGTCATTGCTCAGTACACATCACTGTATCTAGTTGTCATTGCTCAGTACACATCACTGGCTCTAGTTGTCATTGCTCAGTACACATCACTGGATCTAGTTGTCATTGCTCAGTGCACATCAATGGATCTAGTTGTCATTGCTCAGTGCACATCACTGGATCTAGTTGTCATTGCTCAGTGCACATCACTGGATCTAGTTGTCATTGCTCAGTGCACATCACTGGATCTAGTTGTCATTGCTCAGTACACATCACTGGATTTAGTTGTCGTTGCTCAGTACACATCACTGGATCTAGTTGTCATTGCTCAGTGCACATCAATGGATCTAGTTGTCATTGCTCAGTGCACATCA
>OZ024859.1:33892881-33912881 GCA_964017155.1 Oasisia sp. SBJ-2009
TTACCGACAGTCCCTGCACACCCTGCACAGTGGGGTATAGTCATTAATATCCCGTTGACTGTCAGTGGTCAGTGGACAGATAGCCACTGGATTGACCATGATAGCTGGCTAGTCTAGAGAGAGAGAGAGAGGCTATTAACCTTGTATTTTATATGATTACGCTATATATATGCAGGAGGTTATATTGAAAAAGTATTGTTTTAATCACTAAGCTGTTCTAACTAGTTACACTTGTTGTAAGAGGTTACACAAGCCAGAGTGTATGTGACACTTAGCAGATGTGTCATCTGCAGAGCTTGTATGAAGATACTGAGTGTTAACAGAGTGCTATCTTATCGCATTAATTATTGTTTATAGAATAATTATGTTAACAGACATAAGATATTCATTATTCAATATTAGATATTAGTTTACAGCTGATAATTGGTTGGAAATGGGTTAATGATAGACTTGTTATAATTGGTACCATGCTTGGCAGTAGAACTGTTGTTTATTTGTTTACAGACAGCAGACATGTAGCATAGACCTACTTGTACTGAGCCGATGCTCAGCTGCAGTAGTTTCTGCATATCCTAGTTGGGGTGAGCACACAGGATTGCATGCATGGGTGTAATAATGTATTATTAATTGGTTAGGAACAATTACATGCTTGTCATATGTTATGGAATTCATTTATACCTTAGACATGAAAGGATATAATGTAGTAACATATACATTTAATTGTAGATGCATTATTAACTGAGTATTTACTTATTATGTATGACATACTACTTGGATTTATTACTGTGTTGATGTTACTTAGGATGTATTCATTTCTCAACATGGGAGAGCGATGTTTACTTAATATACATGTGTTTATTGATGATAAGTTTTGCAGATATGATGTCTATTTACAAATATCACAGGAGCTAACCTGCTATTTGGTAGATGAGATGATCTACAGGCAAATGAACTATATCAATATTATGCAATGAATATTATGTTTCATGCTATTGAATGATCTTATGTACCATTGTAACACATGTAGTAATGACAATTATTTATGTTTACAGGTTTTATTTTGTTTTAGTCATATAATATAGAACGCACCACAATAAATGGTATAAGCATTTACACGTGTGTTCTGTCTTCAATGATAATCCCTCCGTCTACAAATGGTGTCAGAAGTGGGATTGAAGACGGACGAAAACAAACCCCAGCTAGGAGGGACGGCTTTGCAAGGAACCGGCTGCTACCGGAAACACATCAGCGTGATCAATCGATGGACCGTGTCCAAGTTCGTGGTCTGCCGTGAAAACAGCAACACCCTGCGGATTGCGATGTTGGCACTGGACATGCGTCAAGGACAATGTCCGTGTGGATGAATGCGGCTCGTCGAGATCGTTTGTCGGGATTGTTCGTCGGGATCGTTCATCGGGATCGTTTGTCGGGATTGTTCGCTTCCGATTGACAGATGTTTGATTCGGGAGAGCATTGCTGAAGATCACGGCATCGTTACAACAATGTTAATGTTTCTTTTTTTCAGCAATGTACGTATCCTTGAACTGGTTTGAATGTTTTTCTTTCAGCATTATAGAGGAAAGGTCACGTGTTGCCTGCGATAACATTGGACAGAGTGTTATTGTTTAATGTGTGTTAATTATCATGAGGAAGTTAGGTACTTGTACTGAGCAGGGATAATTATTTCACCAGACGGGTCTATAAGTGCATGAGCATGCTGTTGGTTATTTCCTGGCATTAATCCGCTGAGAGTTTTAGGCAAAGGTAAGTCCACTTTGGTTTCGAGAGGTGACTGTTGCTTGGTGGTTATAGTTGTTCACTATCACTATCAGGTTAGCAAATTCTTCGTTGGAAATTGTATTCCATTTCCCCTGGTCTTGTGGTTGCCTGTGCCGTGACGAACATGGATGACATGGAGGAACAGCTGAAGGTGCTGCAATTGCAGCTGGAGCAGTCCATGGCTCAGACCACTGAGGCACAGCAGGACAAAGCTGCTGCTGAGTCTGAGTGGCAGGCGCAGAAGGCACACCTGGAAGAAGAGTTAGCCAGAAGTCACCAGAGCGGTAACTGGGAACCTGCCGCGGCCGCGCCTCAGCGCATCTACGTTCAGCGCGAACGCCGGATGCCAAAACTGGGTGGAAGACCACAGAAGCCGGAGGACCCGGACGTGGACGACTGGACAGCGGACATGGAGAACCACTTGCAGGCCAGTCCATTGTCTGATCGGGAGGGATTGGATTTTATAATGGACCACCTTACTGGACCGGCTGGGCAAGAGGTCAGGTTTAGAGAACCCAGAACAGCGGTGGAAGCGCTTCAGATTGTGCGAAGTGTCTTTGGTGATGTGGACACAATGGGTGCGGCCCAAGAAGCTTTTTATACCAGAATTCAGCAGCCAGGAGAGACCCTGCTGGATTATTCCCTCGCGCTGGTGAAGCTATTCAGCAAACTAAGTAAACGACAACCAAGTCTATCGCCACTGAGGGATGAGACCTTGAAGGGACGATTTGCCTCAGGGGTTCGGGACATATCTCTGCAACGCGAGATGCGCCGGCTGGAATTGGACGATTCAAGAATGTCGTTCTGGGAGTTTCGGGACAGGGCAATCTCCTGGATAGGAAGGGAACTACCCAAGAAGATGGCTACTCATGACGCCATGAGTACCACCATTGGAAGAGAACCAGATAACGCCACCATCCTCAAGAAGCTGGATGCTCAACAGCATCAACTACAGCGTATGCAGGAGGTGTTGACAAAGCAACAGCAACAGCTGGAAGGAGTCAGATCTTCCAGGAGCTGGGAGTCCCGCCGCTCATCGAAGCGTGGCTACAATGCTGAGGGTAAGCGGGTCTGCTATGTATGTGGAGCTGTGGATCACATTAGCCCGAATTGTCCAAAGAAGGGGAGCACGGGCAAACCGGGAAACTAGCTGCCTCCTCTGCACAGGTCCAGGTAGGGGATGGCGAGCTAGAGGACCCATCAGATGTTGAGGTAGTGATGGAGAAGGTCATCGGGAAATGTCCCGTGGTAGAGGTAGGGATGGGTGGATGTTTTGTGAAGTGCCTGTTGGACACAGGGGCAGAAGTATCCACCATCACCGAGAAATTCTTCAGGAATCACCTGCTGCCACGGGGGCATATGATGAAGGACATCACAGGATGTATCACCATCACTGCCGCAAATGGGTTGCCGGTGCCCTATCTTGGATATCTGGAATGTGAACTTGTTATCATGGGGAAGGTGTTCAAGGACATGGGTTTTCTTGTCACAAGAGACCTAGTGGACCCTGTCATGCGACAGCGGAGAGTTGAACGTCCCGGGATAATAGGTTGCAACATTCTACAACGAGTTGGTAGGACACTATCGTCAGAACTTGGGCCAGGTTACCTTGAGTCAATCAAGGTGAATGACAGTGGACCCAAGTGGGCTAGTGTGTTGTCACTTTTCACTGATCATAGCAATGACTTGAAACAGCGACATGTAAGATTAGCTGGGAAGAAGCCACATCTGTTACCTGCTGGATCAGCGGTGACAGTATTGGCTCATGTTGTAAAGCCAGTAGGGCTATGGCAATTGTTGGTTGAACCACTCGATCACGGGTCGAGCGGGTTGCCAAACGGAGTACATACTGCGTGCTCAGTTGTCCGAGCAGACCAGACTTGTATCCAGAGCGGAGTAGTCCCAGTACAAGTTTGGAACCTCAACCAGGAGGACATATGGCTTCAGCCAAAGAGTGTGTTGGGAAGTATCCATGTCGTAGAGATCGTGGAGTCGAGTAACAACACCCCAGATGTAGATGTCAATGAGGTCACTGTAGAGCATGCAACAGAAGGATGTAGTGTTGACGACTCACCAAACCTAGATTTAGGAGGATTGGACCTTTCGGATGAGGATCTTCAGAGAGTGAAGACGTTGCTGATTAAGCACAAAGATGTGTTCAGTAGAGATAGTGACGACATCGGTTACTGCAATGCTGTACCACATCAAATACTCACCATGGATGACAGGCCAGTCAGAGTTCCTCACCGACGCGTTCACCCTAATCAGTGGGAGGAGGTTAAGGCTTATCTCAAGAAATGGCTGAAACTAGGAGTTCTCCAAGAATCTACAAGCTGTTATGCATCGCCAGCAGTGCTGGTACGGAAGAAAGACAACTCTTTGCGTTTATGCATCGATTATCGACAGTTGAACCTGAAGACGATCAAGGATGCATTCCCTCTACCCAGAGTAGATGAATGTCTGGAGGCACTCACAGGATCAAAGTATTTCAGTACTTTGGATCTGGCCCATGGCTATTATCAATGTGCCATCGATGCCCGAGATGTTCCAAAGACTGCATTCCGGGTGGGAACCAGTGGACTGTACGAGTTCACAAGAATGCCAATGGGACTTTGCAATGCTCCAGCGACATTCTCACGTCTGATGAATCACGTGTTAGGAAATGAGAATTTCAATTCCCTTCTCATTTACTTGGATGATGTCCTAGTGTTTGGAAAATCCGTGGATGAGATGTTACAGAGGTTGGACACTGTATTTGGGAAGTTACGGGCCTTTGGACTCAAGATCAAGCCACAGAAATGTAGCCTGTTCAGACGCGAAGTTAAATTCCTGGGTCACATTGTATCTGCTGCAGGAGTTGCAACGGATCCAGAGAAAATCAAAGCCGTACAGGAATGGCAGGAGCCAACCAGTGAGACTGAGCTACGATCCTTCCTTGGGTTAGCTGGGTATTATCGTAGATATGTACCTTCCTTCGCGCAGATAGCAAAGCCTCTTCACCAGTGTATTGGCAAAGCAACGAACACAAAGAAGGGTGCCAAGAAGAGATTGTCACAAGAGAGTCCACTTTTTCACGAAAAATGGAATCAAGATTGTACTTTGGCTTTTCAGAAGTTAAAGGAGAAACTGACAAGTGCGCCAGTGCTGGCCCACCCAGACTTTAGCAAACCATTCGTCGTGGAGACTGATGCTAGTTTCCGAGGGTTGGGTGCGGTACTGTCTCAAGAGGACGGGGTAATCGCCTACGCAAGTCGTGGTTTAAGGCCAGCAGAGAGGAACGACGCCAACTATAGTTCCATGAAGTTAGAACTTCTTGCACTGAAATGGGCAGTGACAGAGAAGTTCCGTCCTTATCTCATTGGATCACACTTCACGGTGTACACGGACAACAATCCATTGAGCTACATCCAAACATCAAAGTTGGGAGCCACTGAGTTGCGCTGGGTTGCACAACTTGCTCAGTTTGATTATGAAATCAAATACCGCAGTGGACATTCCAATGCGAACGCTGATGCCCTCAGTCGGAAAACATGGCATGGAGAACTTGTGTCAGCTGAGGTAAACACAAATCATGTCAAAGTGGAAATGACTGAGTTGGTAGTAAACATGACTGTGACAGAAGCATTGTCTTCATCAGCAATACCCGGTGAGCTACAGGAGCGACATCAAGTGATGATGGAGAGCATCGAAGACATCATGACAACTACAGCAGTTGGCAAGGATACCAGACAGAAGGGAGCAATATCATCACTTCCAGGATATACCAAGCAACAACTTGCTGAGTTGCAGGGGCAAGATCCAGTCTTGGGTAAAATCATGAGTGTTTGGAAGAAGGGTATAAAGCCAGATCGTACAGAACTTCAAACTATGCCAACCACTGCTCGTCGTTGGTACAGCAAATGGGATCACTTTGTTGACATCGGGAATGTACTGTATGTTGAGTCCTTTGATAATGGCGAAGGAATTCTACAGCTAGCATTACCAAGTTGTTTGAGACAACCTATCTTGGAATCTCTTCATGACTCCAGTGGACATCAGGGAAGAGATCGGACATTAGCTCTCGTAAGAAGGAGAGTATTCTGGCCTGGAATGAGCAAAGACGTAGGGTTGTATTGTGCCAGTTGTCCACGATGTTGCACTGCAAAGGCATTAAGGCCTACTGTAAAACCAAGCATGGGACATGTTTTGGCAGACAAACCACTTGAACTACTAGCCATAGATTTCACTATGCTAGAAAAGGCTTCTGATGGACGTGAAAATGTTCTTGTGATGACAGATGTATTTAGTAAATTCACTGTAGCAATACCAACAAAAGACCAGAAGGCAACTACAGTCGCGAAGGTACTAACCAAGGAATGGTTCTATCGGTATGGAGTACCCAGCCGCATCCACAGTGATCAAGGGAGAAATTTTGAGAGCGAGGTAGTAAAGGCGTTGTGTGCGGTTTATGGAATAAAGAAGTCTCGTACCACTCCGTATCACCCAGAGGGGAATGCGCAGTGTGAGCGATTTAATCGTACGATGCATGACCTGCTCCGTTCACTGCCGCCAGAGAAGAAGAGACAGTGGCCAAGGCATTTGCAGGAACTGATCTTCGCGTACAATTCGACGCCACACTCTGCCACAGGTTTCTCGCCGTACTTCTTGATGTTCGGGCAAGAACCCAGACTTCCTGTGGATGAATTGCTGGATGGAGATGGTCCAACAGTTCCCGTAGGCCGAGAGACCAATGATTGGGTAGAGGAACATAAACAGAGACTGGATGCAGCTTTTGAATTGGCTGGTCAGAGATTAGCTAAAGCAGCTGGTATTAGGAAGGATAGGCATGACAGGAAGGGAAATGATGCGCCACTGGAGCCTGGTGATAGAGTTTTTCTGAGGAACAGAGGTGTTTTAGGACGAAACAAAATACAGGATCGGTGGGTGGCCATCCCTTATCGAGTTGAGGAAAGGATGAGTCCAGACAGTCCTCTATATCGCGTCCAGCGAGTCGATGGTCTGGGGCAACCTAAAATAGTACATCGTTCTGCGATACTGGATGTGAAGGATATCCGAGCGCCAGCAGACAACATGGTAACTGCACCAGAAGAGAGTCAGTGCACACATGACAATGTCATGGATAACCATGTTCAGTCCACCTCGGAAGGTAGCTCCACACCAGTGAACCGGTGGATGATACTGCGTGATGGAAACCGTCCACAGATGCCCACTGTACGAGCGGAAACTGTTCCCTCAACACCAGTGATTCAGGATGGAGCTTTGGAAGAGGAACGTCCAAAATCCAGTGAGTCACTAAAACATGTCATGGACAATCACACTTTGGAGGAAGAACAGTCACCGACGCTTGTCCGTGACGACACTCGGGGTTCGCCGAGTATAGACAGTAGACCTGTTCGTGCTCCGGCACGTAGCAGTCCCTCTGTTGATTCAGATGGTGACAGTACCTCAGAGTCAGATCAACAACAGTCTCGACGACACCGTCGTGTCAAGACTAGGAGTCAGTATGAACGCTCTGGTAGATCGACTGCTAGATCGACAGCAGATGATGAGAAGCCACTTAGAAGATCTAAGCGTGCAACTGCCGGGCGTAATCCAAACCCGCACAATCTACCAAGGTCTGCAGCACTTAGAATGACTGAGTTAACAGTACCACCATCATTCGAAGAACTGAGCAAAGCTATGTTGAACTTAGGTTCCATGGTTCAGTCAGCTTGGTTACAGGCACAGGTTTCCACAAGTCACCATACGTAAATGGAAGGACATTAAATGTTGTAAGTCATTTTCTGAAATGTTTCCCTTGGATTCTGATTATTATTGATCAGTTGCTCGTGGGATAGCAACGATTTAATCAGGGGAGTATGTAACAGGCAGGGTTACTGACAAATTATTAATTATCTAATTAAAACTTAACTAATATTTTCTAATCTTACTTTACACGATTCCAATAAACCCCATTAGTATCTATAGGCTGGAAGAGCCTAAGAGTCCCTTTCCCTGTCTACCCTGTTGTGCCAGTGGCAGCGTGACAGCCAATGCAATTGAAGTCATATCTGGTTACCACTGGGGAGCAAGCAGCGGTCAGTGGGAGCAAGGGTTGGTTAAAGGAGGCTGTAGAGAAGAGACTGCGTGTTTTGGCACTCTCTTCACTCCTGTGCGTTTTGGCACTAGCTTCACGCCATTAAAGCACCAAAAGAAGCATGAAAGGTATGTGGATTGATCCAGGAAATGCTTACAGCTGTTTTCATGTATTTATTCACTATTACTTATAGGTAAATTAGCATTTAACTGTGGTAAACACTGTTACTTGAATTGTTGACAGTGGATGCTGAATTTCCCCAACACTTGTTGTGTATTAGAACAAGTTGAATTATGTTGTGTGAAACAAATCATTACACCAGTCCATTATATAGACTACTAGATTATCTGGTAACTACATTGAGTCCTAATGCTCAATAGGAGTAATTAGGAGATGCTGGGTTGAAATGTTCCCCACTGAGATGTTAGCAGACAGTAGTCTGGGTTGAAGGGTGTTGTGTAGCGGGTCAGGTTACCGACAGTCCCTGCACACCCTGCACAGTGGGGTATAGTCATTAATATCCCGTTGACTGTCAGTGGTCAGTGGACAGATAGCCACTGGATTGACCATGATAGCTGGCTAGTCTAGAGAGAGAGAGAGAGGCTATTAACCTTGTATTTTATATGATTACGCTATATATATGCAGGAGGTTATATTGAAAAAGTATTGTTTTAATCACTAAGCTGTTCTAACTAGTTACACTTGTTGTAAGAGGTTACACAAGCCAGAGTGTATGTGACACTTAGCAGATGTGTCATCTGCAGAGCTTGTATGAAGATACTGAGTGTTAACAGAGTGCTATCTTATCGCATTAATTATTGTTTATAGAATAATTATGTTAACAGACATAAGATATTCATTATTCAATATTAGATATTAGTTTACAGCTGATAATTGGTTGGAAATGGGTTAATGATAGACTTGTTATAATTGGTACCATGCTTGGCAGTAGAACTGTTGTTTATTTGTTTACAGACAGCAGACATGTAGCATAGACCTACTTGTACTGAGCCGATGCTCAGCTGCAGTAGTTTCTGCATATCCTAGTTGGGGTGAGCACACAGGATTGCATGCATGGGTGTAATAATGTATTATTAATTGGTTAGGAACAATTACATGCTTGTCATATGTTATGGAATTCATTTATACCTTAGACATGAAAGGATATAATGTAGTAACATATACATTTAATTGTAGATGCATTATTAACTGAGTATTTACTTATTATGTATGACATATTACTTGGATTTATTACTGTGTTGATGTTACTTAGGATGTATTCATTTCTCAACATGGGAGAGCGATGTTTACTTAATATACATGTGTTTATTGATGATAAGTTTTGCAGAAATGATGTCTATTTACAAATATCACAGGAGCTAACCTGCTATTTGGTAGATGAGATGATCTACAGGCAAATGAACTATATCAATATTATGCAATGAATATTATGTTTCATGCTATTGAATGATCTTATGTACCATTGTAACACATGTAGTAATGACAATTATTTATGTTTACAGGTTTTATTTTGTTTTAGTCATATAATATAGAACGCACCACAATAAATGGTATAAGCATTTACACGTGTGTTCTGTCTTCAATGATAATCCCTCCGTCTACACAAACATGTTTTATTTTAGCTTGTTTACATTTGCACTGCCAACAATTACAACAACGCACATGTACTGCATGCCGATTATTTGTCTTTGGTCATGATTTAGTAGATTCATTGAAATACAATTTGAAAACTGTACTCACTTTTAAAGAAAAGACAAGTACATGTAACAATTATCATATTTTGAATGAAATGTTTCAACATATGTTCAAGTAAATCAATATCTTGTGCATTATCATGTTATATACAGTATACGTGTGTGTCAAATGTGTGGGTGGTATGTACATTCCAAACGATATCATTATGCACCTGACTCTTATTGTGTTGTAGTCAATATTGTCTGAAAATTGTATCTAGCTCACTACAGCTGACTGCAGCGGCCGTAGTTCACCCAATTTATCATGATAAGGAAACGGGTGAGGGTGGCTGCAAAGTACGTACTGGGTGCTCTCATCTGTGTCATCATAAACATCCTGCTTACTGCAGAGGGAGTGTTGCCCTTATACGAACAGAGTGACAGCTGGCGCACTAACTAACTAACTAACCACTATGTCACTAGACTGACTCGCTGTCATCTACAATTCTCAAAAACAAAACACACACGCTGAACTGGGCCTGCCGCAGCACAAGCTCACCGAAGGAGTGGATCACACGTGCGTTTGTTTTGGGATTGGTTCAATGGCGACGCTTCTACATCCGGTGGCTTCACTTTTAGACATGCGATCCGCAATCCAGTTATTTTTAGATCAGTGGTAGGCCCCTATAGTTATATATACCGCCAGAAACAAACACCATGATATACAGTGTAGTTGTTGCTAAACGTGTTATTAATATTATTGTGGACTTGTACTAACTCTAGAAAGTGTACTTTAAATTAAGCCATCGGCGCAATATCTTAGCAGGAATTTTCTTACTTTGTTTAAAGTTCGAAATCTAGAATAGCGCCATTTGGCACGCAGGGCACGCAGTAATAAACCCGTTGATAGGTCATTTTCGGCGCGCGATTGGTATGTGATATTTCTGCTACAACAAATTTACAAAGTCACGTTCGGCGCGCGATACGAGTAAATTCTCACACGTGATACACACATATTCATGACGTTTCAGTTTGCGTTCTACCTCCATTTCCGGGCACCGGAGTCAGGATGGCGATGTGTTGTGGTCCACGGAATGACTTTTTATTCGCATTTACTGCTTTGTTTGTTTTGACATCCATCGTTCAAGGTAAGTCCAGAGTTCATGTCACTTGCGGTTGTGACCTGCTGTTTTTCATGCCACGTCAGACGCCTTTTTTGCCAGTATCGACCAGCTGTTCCTCGGCTCCTGTCCTGGTAACGGACGTCTAGACTAAACTATCAAGTATCAAGTCTAGATGTCATACGGACGTCTAGACTTTAGAGCTGTGCTTCCCAAACTGATGTATACCTAAATCCTACACTGCTAATAATCGACGCCTCGACACATAACCAGTATTACGGTAATCACTGAACTATGGCAGTATGTACTATGTGAAACTTCACTGCAACTGCCACCGATGCTGATGGTAGGGATGTCAGACCCTGAGATTTTTTCCTCTCGGTGTCGTATTTCGGTTTTCATTGTTTACGCCTGCGGCCATATTGGATGATGCTGACAGGCCTCATCTTCACCAATTTTATGCGAGATTATGGTAATGAGTACGGCCATTTTGAAAAGTTGTAATTAAAGAAGAAACATAAATGAACGTGATCGTACAAATATCATTATAATCCGTCGATAAAAAGTTGTAGTAATTAGTCAGTTAAAATGGCCTATGTTTAACGATGTTTTGTGACTATTTATTTTGGTTGCTTCATACGCAGAAGTATAAAGAATTGTGTGGACGATAATATGATTATTGTGATGGCTTACTAGTTGATAGCGCATTTGGCCACAAAGTCCGTTTATGGAGCCCCTGTCTCAAAAGACATCACCATTTTGCCTTATTCCCCGTGCGCGCGATGCATTGTGGTATGCGAAGCACTCTGATATCGACGTGATCGATAGCGGGTGTCTTTGATTAATACTATTATAAATAGTTAGCAAGTACTTATGCTTGCAAATGTAACTGTGTAAACTAATTATTTAGTGCCATGTAGTGCTGGTTCGATACAAAAAATATCGAAGTATCGCGATACTTGCGAAAGTTCGATACCGACATTTAGTGGTATCGCGATACTTCGATATTTTTGGTATCGAACGCCCACTATTCGATACCTTCGATATTTCGATACTCAACATCGAGTTAATTCGACGAAGTCGATGCAAAGGCGCAACATCGTTGTTGATGACGACGTTGTTTACGGGAGCTATCACTACAGCGCTTCGCAGCCTAAATTGATTAGGCGTGGTTGTTTAAAAAATAATATAACATAAAATGTGAATTGTTTTCTAAAACTTTATTGTAGAATTAGACTCTATAATAACTGTTTTCTGTGTGCTATCTTAGCGTAGGTCAGACTTCGCTTAGGCCTCGTTACCCAAACCAAGGTTCGTATGTGACGCTCTCGTTTGGTGGCAGTACCATGCCATCTTTCTCCCTTCTTTATTTACTGTTACGCGTACAAAACACACACCCTATAGTATTTGCATAGAGTGTTTATTGCACGCACTAGTATTTATGAAACTAGTTTAATAATAATATTATTAATATAAATATTTATTCGAGCGTGGTGCGGGGGTTATGTTTATCCGGGTTCCGTTTGGTGGCGCCACCATTTGCCGAACACGATGCCCACAACCAAGGTGAACGACAACAAGTCGCAACGTTCATCGCTAATAATTTGGCAGTTTTCCAACAAAGAGTGTCTGCTGTGCTAGAGGCGTCTCAAAGATAGCGGGGGAAATACATCAAATTTGACGAAACATGTCACCATTCAAGAAGCTACCAAAACGTGATGATCAACTTTCATCGTATGGCGTCGTCGTCAACGTCGCATTGCCATTGACTCGAGAACGTATTCTATCGAAATATTCGACAGTGAGCGAGCAATGGACATCTAGTTACAGTCGAAGCGAATCGCCATCGGTTGCCGAATCTACTAAGTAACTGCGGCAAACATCGCCAAGAAGTGACATACACGACGTGACTGATTAACGATGACGATGTGCTTACTGCATACTGTCACTCTCACTGTGACACTGCCAGTCACTGGCACTGGCCAAACAGATTCACCACTGGCAGAGCCAGAGGTAGAGGAAGAAACTGATCGGTTCTTGAAAACAGTTGCAAAAACATTATGGGGCTTGTTATGTGTACTTGATTATGTGGTAATTTAAGTTTGATATAAAAAAATTGGTGTGAACTGGGAAGTGCAATTGTAATTTTTATTAATATTTTTTCTATTATTAATTAGTGTTATTTTATTGTAAACGTCTATACAGTTTTGATGTTAAATCACAATTATCTTTACGATACAATTAATTATAAAACAGTTATAACAGTGAGTGTGCAGCTGTGCTGGCAGTGGCACTATTCTAAGTGATTTAATATAATAATAACATATTATTTGTATGTTATGTTTCAGCTGTATTTGTTGATGGTCATATTAGGAGACAGGGGTCGACAATAACGTTTTGTATTCACTGGCCCGGGGGGCCAGTGGACTTTAAAAGTTACTGGCCCGCCAAAAAAGTTACTGGCCCGAACTTTTTTGTAGGAATACCAGGGTTGGCATTGATTTAATCAAATTGATTAAATCATTGATTTAATCAACTTGAAAAAATCAAGACATTGATTTTTTCGATTTTTTCAGGTTATCTTAAATTTATACTTACGTTACGTGCTACCTACCAGTTGATTTAACTGTATATATTTTTAAATAAAGTTTAAATTTGTACATAATAACTTTGCTTTAATTCTTTAGAAATGCTAAGAATGAAATGTTCAGCCTATTGGGTATATTATGATATTCCACTTTTATTTATTTTCCGAATTACATATTATTTCTTATGACTGTCAAGAATGTTGAAAAAATCAAATAAATCGATTTAATCGAAAAAATCCGATTTAATCGAAAAAATCCGATTTATTCGAAAAAATTATGATTTTTTCCAACCCTGAGGAATACACATTTATTCTCATAAAAACAGGTACATTGTACAATAAAATATATTTGTTTATATTTAGGACAATAAAATAGAAATGGCAGCTGAAATGACAAATAAACAAAAACATGTTTTTGTCTTTTCTAATTTTGTTGTATGTATTCTGTCAATAAAGTTCACTTTTATATTAATTACATACCTCTATGTTATTTGTTTGCCATAACAAATGAGCCCCTATCAATTGTGAAATCCATTTTTGATGTTGATATGTTCGAAAATACGCGATGTTTAGACCTTAGTAATGCCACCGTACTTTCACCGTTCGCCATGTTGTGTGGTACGAATAGAACCGCCAAACTGTCCTCTAACTGCTTGCATAAACGGCATCCCCGCCCTTTGACCTGTATATATGGGAAATCTGCTATGCGCGTGACACGAGGTGACCTAGATAATGCCATGGCGCTAGCTAGACGACGTTGTTGGTGTGGACCCTGTCACTGCCAAACGTTAGAAATTTACCGGGTGAATTAATTTTAATCGCAGAAAGAAATGGAAGGCGACGATGGCGTGCATAGAAGTATTTGCTGCAGGCGACTGCTTATCTCCGACAGCCGGAGATCGAACGGGAATCTGGGGATCGCTGACGGTCATTGGTGGTGTTTCGTCGTTTGCGTCATGGCGAAATCCTGTGACAACTTGACGTTTTACTTATTGGAATGGATATATTTTGGAATAAACAAGTTAGAAAATTCAGCTACAACACAACTATGTTTTATGTGAGTTATTACTTAGCCTATAGTTACGGTCTATAACTTTTTCAATATCATTATTTCGTTACTAATACTATTATTTAGTACAAGTTCACAAGAAGTCCACAAGGGGTCATCGTGACATGCTCAACATATTTTGTCTAGTAGTTTTACAGATTAGGATAGCAACAATAATAAAGGAGAACGCGAAATTCAATGACACATTTTATTTAGGTACTACTCGGCTATTACTACAAGATCCGAAGCGTTATCTTAGCTAATTCACTAGGGAGGTGTCTGCCTCGCGTCTCTGCCTCACGTCGCCAGTAGCGACACCGTGCGAAGTTATGGAGAACTTGCAATTCGTAAACAAGATGGTGACTAGTTTCGACTGATAACGCGAGTCCACGCTGTCACAGATTATGTTTAATTGTTGCGTAATGAGAGACAACTGATGGAAACTATATAAAACAATGGTGAACAATTCCATTGTAACTTGTTGAAACCAGTGCAGTGGCCTGTCGGGCCAGTAAAATATAAAAACTGGTGGCCCGAACTAGCCCGACACCCTCAAAACACGCGTCGGGCCAGCTCTATTGTCAACCCCTGGGAGACACACTGAATTGAAATTAAGCTGCTATATTATAGTGTATTTACAAACAGCTGGGGTGAAGTACTGTTATTAATTTAAAATAATTCAGTGCAATTGATGAATTTATTTTTCACTAGGTATTTTATTGCAGTTGTCTTTATTGTTTTAATTTTATATTACAGTTACCTTTTAGTTTTACAACAGTAATCAATTATATTGAAACTGTTGTTTGTCTACTTACATAAAATGAAAATTGCATTTTAATCATTGTTTGCATGACTATAAAATTATCACATATTTCCCTACTTGTAAGTGAAAAAATTTGTGTGTTTCTGTGGCATTAGTCTAAGTGGATAGTAGTGTGTTTCTTTGGAGATCTCTACTGTACTGAATTACACTTACAAGGTAAATTTTGAGTATCGAATAAAAATCTGGTATAGATTGATATCGAAGAATTCTGGTATCGAACCAGCAATATATCGATCGGTGTCGAAGAATTCTGGTATCGAACCAGCACTACTTCTGGTGCATACTGTTTCTACTGGGAACTGTGTTCTATGTGAATATTAGACTTACAACGTAAGTATCGAGTATCGAGTATCGAGTATCGAACAAAATTCAGGTATCGAACAAAACCTGGTATCGAACCAGCACTAGTGCCATGTTTAATGTAGCTAATTTACATTAGTTTGTTTATTGGTATTATTGTATTATTTCCCTTTTCTAGCATATACTATTCATACTTTTGTGTGTTGGTTAGGCTACATTAAATATACAATTTTTGTTATTAAAATTGATAATTTATCATTAATGTTTATAAAATTATATTATACGTGACTTTTGTATGTCGTTACTGGGGTATTCTTTGATGACAGTTTTACATGAATTAGTATTTAGTTTTGAGAATATATGTAATTTGTACAACCTATTGTTGAAAAATTATGATACTTTATATATATTAATTGAATTTTTAAAATAGGTATGTATTGCTCTTTATCATAGTTTACAAAAAAAATCAGTATAATAAAAAAAATCCTTGTGATTTAGGTATAAAATAAAATAGGAGAATGTTCAGAAAAAAAATAAAACAATTTTTAAATAAAATAAAATTGCAGTTTCATTAATATTTAATTTATGTAATTGGAGGCAGCACCATTGCATTTTAATTAATTACTATTATCAGAAGAAAAATTGAAAGCAATTCTAAAGATTTATTGGCAAGATTAAATCTGTCAGAAAATTGGCGGAATGTTTTATAATTTGAAATTTCATAAAATTGCAGTTTCGTTAATATTTCATCTACATACATGAAACAAGCACAGTTACACTTCGATTAGTGATTATGACTAGGGGAAAATATAAAAAAAATTAATGTGTGTGGTTTATAAGCAAAATTACACATTAGCAAACCGTCAGAAAATGTCATGAAATTTGTAACTTTAAACATCTGTAGTTTGCTTAATATTTCACATAAATACATGAAACAACTACCGTTATCCTTCTTATAGTAACTACTATCAGGGAACATTTTTTGTTTATTTGTTTTTTGAAAGAAAAATTTGGTCCGACCACCCTACTGATGGCGGTATCGTTGACACTGTGAATGATCCGGATACAAGTCAAAACGGCGACACGCTTTGGTATGTTGCTGTTTACTTTTGGATTTGTCGTCGTTTTGGATACAAATCGCCGTGTTGACGTGCATCCAAAACGGCGACACTCAAAATTAAATTGGGTACTTTTGCAGTTTAGGCCCGCACCTCGAAAAAACCATCACAATGTTCACCTACAATGACCAAACTTCGCATGGTGTATCTACTACACCTGTACTATGCGTATGCACTTGTCACATGATAAAATAATATAATTATTAATTAATTAATTAATAATTAATGCCTGAAATCGATCAAAATGTGTACGTAGATAACGCGCTTTCCTCGTCGAGTCACTACTGCCACAGTGAACTCCGTCAGGTGGCGCCACCATCTTGCTGCCGTTAAACTGTGGGGTCAGACCACAACTTTTTTTTAACATCGTCATCAGTTGAAGATAAGAGCACATAGTTATGAACTTTTACTTATTTTATACTGCCAGGAAATAATCATTATCATCACATATTACATCAAATACGCGTTTTAGGTTTTACTTAACAACAGCTGATGTCACTTCATATACTTTACTACGAGCAGAAACATGTGAATTGCTTATCTGCATAATAATTATAGTTATTAATGTTTCAATATTTTATACTACCAGGAAATAGTAATTATTAAAAAACAATTGTATTATATCATTATTTTGATAAGCAACAATTGTAGTATTAATACAACACATATAACACAAGTTTTATTAGCAACTCAACTGAGTTGGATTGACATAACTCATCAAAACATCATATAAATCATACATAGTATTACATACATCATTAATATATATACCTGGTATATATATGTATGTATATATATATATATATCCATAATATATATATATATATATATATGCATATTATAAATGATAATATATATATATTATTGATATATATTTTAATATATATTTTATTTAATATATATCACATATATTTGTATATAATAAGTATAAGTATGTAATTATTGTGTTTTTGTATTATATAAAATACAAAACTTAATATATAATATTATACATATTATAAATAATAATTATAATATATATATATATATATATATATATATATATATATATATATTATTTAATTGTATTTAATATGTAATATATATGTGTATACAATAATTATAAATATATGTGTATATATAATATATACATAATAATTATATAATTATATATATATAATATATATATATATTACACACACATATATATATATATATATATATATATAATATTAGCCATGAACACTTAGAGTAATTTTTAGCATGTAAAATTTGTAATATACATGTATACAATAATTAAAGACTTGTGAGTTGTGGTCTGACACCACGGTTTAACGCCAGCAAGATGGTTGCGCCACCTGACGGAGTTCATTGTGACAGTAGTGACTCGACGAGGAAAGTGCGTTATTTACGTACACATTGTGATCGATTTCAGTCGTTAATTATTATTTGTTGATCACGTGACAAGTACATACGCGTAGTACAGGTGTAGTAGATACACCATGCGAAGTTTGGTAGGTGAACACTGTGATGGTTTTTTCGAGGTGCGGGCCTAAACTGCAAAAGTACCCTAAATTGGATGTGATGTTACGCTTAACCATTTTAATTCAAACTTGACCGCTATCAAAGATAAATAACTAACACAAAAAACCGTTAGAACTCTCCACGTTCTACACGTTTGGTCGGTCACTATTATAAACAGGTAGACTCTACATTTGTACAATTTCACGCAAGCACGTGTGATGTTACGCTTACCCGTTATAAATCTGTAATTAAATTAAAATTAAATAAGTAGCTGTAACGGCACTAGTTTGCCTGCCAAACTTAACGAGTAGCTGTAACGGGGAAAAAATGTAGCTATAATGCGAAGTAGCTATAATGGACCTAGACCTAGGCACCACTGAGAAAATTGGTATACAATGAAGCTGGTCAAACATTAGCATCAATGAATAAATGGGAAGCCAGTGAAGCTTATCTATTGCCATAAAGGCAGATATTCACAGGGAAGGTGCTTCAAAGAATCCTGCTGTCACCTGCTGTGTAGACATCCTGGGCAAAGACAAAGGAACCCAGGTTTCCTCCAGTGCAGGGGAAGAGCTACCCACTAGTTGGTACAGTAGTACAGATAAGGACAGTCTAGTAAACCTGCCTGCCAATTAGTCTACTGCAGTCAATCAAGGCAAAGACAAAATTCTATCCACTATGATCCACTGGAACTATAATGGAAACACAGGGCACTATTTGAATCATATTTGAATCAAATTTCAAAAATGGCAATGTATTTGAATCATATTTTAATTAATAAAATGGCATTGTATTTGAATTGGAAATATGTAGTTATACTTGAATTGAAATCTGGAAAAGCAATGTTTTCGAATTTGATTTGACCGAGTTGTATTTGTGTTTGATTCCAAAATGTGTATTTGAACCCAACCCTGGTCAAAACCACTATCAGATTATATTGGTTCGAAATAGTGGTAGCCCAGGGCTACCAGAATTACTGTCGGGCTACTACAAAAATAAGTCTCCAATTGGAGACAGCAGGCAGCTCGGTGGTCTACCACAAAATCTGGATCACTGAGAGCCTACACACAGGTGCAGGCGAAGTGTCTGAGAGTACTCAGTGGTTCCATTGGGTTCCAAAAATAAATTGTATCTAATTAACCACTTCAAAGACATCATTGGTGAAATGGGGCCAGTGTCAATAAACTACCCAATAAACTTACTATACACCCTAGAAGGCTAAGCCATCTGTTACTTTGGCTCTTTGATTGGGTGACTTAATAAACTGACCTAGTGACAGTATTTTGTTTGAATATATACAATGTTGTATAAGTTAATGCTATTATTATGCAATCTGGATATGACCATATGCCACATTATTTTAGTGGGAAACTTAACAAATACAGATACCTTTCATCAACACAATATTTGTAAACTCACAAATACATGTTAAATATACATAGTAGAATATTTGCGTTGTTCTAAATATAGCCCTAGTAGAACCTTTATACATTAAAATAGTGATTACAAAGCAACACAAGTGTTTTGTTTTAAAATATTTGATATGAACTGACAAGAAATCCCATTTCTTGTCAGTTTCCATTCATTCAGGATGCCACAAACCAAATGCTGCTGCTAGGTTCTACTTTTGCCAGTTATTGCATGCTAAACGGTGATTCATGATTCATGATATTTGCTGAAACAAAAGTAGTGCCACAGAGGTCCCCACAAGAGAGTGACTCGTCGGCTGTTACCATTTCTGAGACGTAGAAGAGAATAGTGGATATGATCAATCATTCTAATTAACTATCTCTGTTTTTAAAATGCATTGCAAGTTGGCTAATGGTGCAATAAAGCCGCTCTGCCCAAAATTGTAGTTAGCAAGTTATATACAGAATAATTTATAAAGACGTGTTTGGCTACCAGATATGGATGTGGGACAGCAGAAATTTCAAGCTGGTATACCTAGATT
>OZ024859.1:33915381-33952881 GCA_964017155.1 Oasisia sp. SBJ-2009
AAGCACTTCGCTTTATTTACAATGATTATTCATCCACGCATCATGACCTTTTAAAGAGCGCTAACACCGAACACCTCCACGTTAAACGGATAAAAGAAATGGCATGCAAAGTATTCAAAATTGTAAATAATATTGCTCCAAGTTTTATTCAAAATCTCATCGTTCTAAAATGTTTCCAGTATTCCATGCGAAAGGAAAACACTGCAGTTGTCCCTAAGGCAAACACATCTAAATATGGACTTAAATCATTTGTCCATGATGGGCCCCGGATCTGGAATAGCCTGCCAAATGAAATGCGAAAAACAGTTAACTACGGCGAGTTTCGCAGACTGATCCGGAACTGGGATGGCCCATCATGCAATTGCTCTATATGTAGGTAAACAGCTAACATCTAACCTGTTTGTCGCCATGCCAATATTAGCAATATACCTTTCATTGTATATATGCAATATGGATATGTGTAAAATATTGTTAATCCTTAATTTATTCTTTAGATCTATTTATTTTAATGTTTTAAAGTATTTATTATTTTTAATAATTTAATCTACGTTTTAATTTATATTTATGCAAATGTCTTAAATTATATATTATTTCAATCTATTTTAACCAATATACTTTGCATGTTTTATGTATAAAAAAAACATTATATATATATTATACATGCATGTATTATTATATTTATCTTGTAATCATTACCCTATTTTATATGTATTATTGCTGTCATTTTAAATATTCTGTATGCTTGTTATGGTTTTATGTCTCATTGTTTTACTCTCGTTTTGTCGGAAAATAGCTCAGATGAGCTAATGTTACCAAATTATCATGTAACCGACGTTAAATAAAGTTTCTTGTATCTTGTGCTGATTGTAAAAAGCACTTACGAAAAACAGGCAGAATGAATCCATAGACCCTCGGTTCTAAATTGGTTTCTGATTTACCTGTCTTTTGTCTTCCAGCGATGCCATTCAGTGAGGCAATTCGCCTGAACGGCCTGTCCTACCAGGACTGTGAGGAGGTGTATTTATCAGAGTCAACAGACGACCTCCTCTCACTCTCTTGTACCGCTTCCTCAAAGCCAAGTTCACGTTTGTCGTGGTCTGCCGACCCTGCGACCCCAGCCCTGGTGGTGAATCAGACGATTGTGGCAGAGTGCAAAACTGCAGCAAATAGCATTGTGACGTGTGAGCGCAACGCAACTATTGTCACCAAGAACTTGAAGGAAGTGGTGCAAGTGACGTGTGTCACCCACTATGATGACCGCCGGACAGTTATGACCAGCAAGAGAGCTTGTGTGGTGCTTGTGCCTCATGGTAAGTGTTGGTTAATCACCCACATGTCATTCTTAAACGTTTCTATTTTTAATTGTGTGGTACAATTTACAGTGTTCAAAATGTTTGTTACAATGTTTAGTCCTTTTGGTCAAATGTTGACTGTCCGCTATGCACCGTCTGCCATTAGCTTCCATATTTCAGAAACTGTCAGCGATCTACATTTCAAATTTGGCATATACTGTACTTAATATTATATTAGAGCACTGTCACTATGCATGAGAAATTTATTATTGATTGGATCTTTCTAAACCATACAGCCTTCATCGGTTGAAAAATCAGTGAACTAACGTTTCTCTAGTTTTGTGTAGACATCTTTGGGTAGAAGTAATACGCACACAAATTATAATTGATTGGATGTTTCTAAGGGTACCTCTGGGCCTCCCACAAAAACGAACTGTTCCCATTTGCAGGATCCTGTCTAGAGAGACTTGTGTATTCCAGGACTTGTGTATTTCAGGACTTGTGTATTCACAGACCCTAAAGGCCTCTGATTCCAGCTGTATATTGGGAGTGGACCCTGTCTGACCTGTCACTGATTATTAATTCTCAGTTGATATTTATGTCAACACCACTGATTATATCCATGTTAACTGAAAACTTGACTAATCTAATGTTAATAGCATATACTAGCTGGAATGTATGCATTTATTTGAATAATTGTCATAATGTTCTTAGGATACTGTAAAGCTATGCACAAGAAATCTACATTTGACTGACACATCGTTAAACCTAATAAGGTTCTTTTGGGCCTAAAAATTGGTACATTTTAAGTTCTCCAATTTTTTACAAAACGTGTTTTGTCGTTTTCCCTCTAATTTTGTGCAGACATATCTGAGGGTATCTTCATTCTACAGAAGAAATGTGTAGTTCACTAGTCTTTTGTAAGGGCATCTCAGGGCCTCCACAAAAATTTAAATGTTTTCTCTTTCTATCTGGGCTTAGCAGGTCTCAGGACAAGGTGGTCTGTTTGTAGGGGTGACTGCATAACTAATTGCTCTTCCCTAGTAGTGCTGTGTCAATAACCAAGTAGATCCATGTTAAACTGGACAGTTAATCATACCTGCATGTTTTAAGCTATAGCTTCATTTAAAGTAGCAATTTTATACGCAGGTTGTGTTTATTTTCATTTTTGTTTTATTATGTTTAAAACTATGTTTTAAACTTTAAAACTATGGTGTCCACTAGTTAAAGATATATTGTCAACTGTAAGTGACAATTAATAAATATGAAAAATGAATATTCTAGGCAACAACAGAGAAAATGCATACACTTTATTGATATTGTCTGCTGCGTTCACACAATATGACCGAGTTGCTGGTCATCTCTTATGAATAACCAGAGAAAATGGCAATTAGGTGATTATAGTGAAGATAGTACAATTTGTATTTAATTTAATATTTCTACGTGTTGTCCACATTTTGCCAGTGTGTGCCTGAACAGGCTGAACAAATACTTGTTTATTCTGTTTAATGGCGTGTCTATTTTTCCTTAAAAGATGTAACATTTTCTCAAATTTTGTATTGACACGCCATGTTGTAATGCCACTAGATGATTACAAAATCACAAATAAATCTTGGCCCATTTGTTAACAATGAAAATACATTATTGTGAGTTAGGGAGAATATATTACTGTGTCATATCTCAGAATATCCTTTAGGCTATCGCAGCCTGGCTGACATGTCTCATGTGTTTGGATATTACCGGTGCATGTAGCTGACCTACTTTCAAAGCCTTCACGGACTAGCTCCAGCATACGTAACAGAACTACTAATTCGCTACCAACCGACCCGTGCGCTACGCTCCGCGGACGACGATCTGCTGGAGGTTCCTCGTTGCAGACTGCGTACGCAGGGAGAAAAGGCATTTTCTAGTGCTGCTCCACGCCTCTGGAACAATCTGCCGCTTGCCATGCGTGCCACAGACTGCCTGAGTTCTTTTAAGAAACAACTGAAAACATTTCTATTTAAAATAGCATTTTCACTTTGAAAGAACAATTTTTTAATATCCGAACATTTTTAATATGTACTACTATTTATGAAATATTTTTTTTTTTTTTTTTTTAATTTTATTAGTATAATTAGTATTTTAGTATTATAAAGACTAATATTATTTATTTATATTGAACATATTTGATCTATTTATTTTACAACTACGTCTCTATTTAAAATGTTTAGGTAATCTGTATATTCATGTAAATTGTAATGCGCCTCTGAATGGTTTTATTGCTGGAGATATGGCGTAGACAAATACTGTATTTATTATTATTATTATTATATATAATAGGATAGCATAGCACTAATGCGATATATTCATTTGAATGATTTGATTAGATATCATGTTATGTGGTTTACATATTTCATTTGGTGGGTTAAAACTATAATATGGTTTACATGTTTCGTTTTGCAGGACATGGCCGTCCGTGGGTGACAGTGGTGGTGGTCCTGGTGGTTCTCTGGCTCATTGGCGTGGCGGTGGTTCTCATCTTCATCTTCCTCATCTGGAGACTGGCAAAGAAAGAAAACAAAGCTGGTGCGTTGGGTGCAACTTTCTACTGTACATCTGCTCAAGTAGCTGTGAAAGTTCTGTTTAATTGGACACATGTCCACTTAACTTCTCATACAGTACATTGCATTTCTCATTCATTGTGGGTTTGTGTGTTTATGATACAGACCTTGTGACTAGTATTATTAAAAACCTTTACAGTGTATTATAAAGCCTATGGGAAATTTATAAAAAGAAAGGTTATTGTCTTCCCCAACATCTTCAATGGGGGAACTTCATAACTAATAAACCAGGTGGCGCTGTTCTGCAGCTCGGTCCTCGTGCCGTCCACCGCTAGTGTCCAGTTACCTCGTTACTCTGCATTAATTCTTTATATTCAGAATTTGTTAAAACACATTATCGATATGTCTTGTATTAGTAACAGATGGAATCTAAAAGAATTCAAAATAAAAATTATGATATATGCATACAGTTAAATCCATTACATATTTCCCTTATCTGTGATGAGATCTTGCAGCAAAGTGTGAGGAGCCTACTCAGTCTGGTTGTGACTCAATTACACATGTCTGGTGCCCTTTGTTTGTGTAATGTGTAGTAAGAATGCCTGACAGCCATAAGCTGCTAACACAACAGACAACAATGCATATTTGGCTGCTAGTGTACAGGCAGATGTATTGCACCACTGAACAGTGACTTGCCAAAGCAGCCAACATTATCAGATTACTAATCTCTTCAGGTGTGGGTCATGACTCATTGGTGTCTAGTTTGTTTGGTGTATGTAGATTGTTTGGTGTCTGTAGTTTGTTTGGTGTCTGTAGATTGTTTGGTGTCTAGTTTGTTTGGTGTATGTAGATTGTTTGGTGTCTGTAGTTTGTTTGGTGTCTGTAGATTGTTTGGTGTCTAGTTTGTTTGGTGTATGTAGATTGTTTGGTGTCTGTAGTTTGTTTGGTGTCTAGTTTGTTTGGTGTCTGTAGTTTGTCTGGTGTCTAGTATGTTTGGTGTATGTAGATTGTTTGGTGTCTAGTTTGTTTGGTGTCTGTAGTTTGTCTGGTGTCTAGTATGTTTGGTGTATGTAGATTGTTTGGTGTCTGTAGATTGTTTGGTGTCTAGTTTGTTTGGTGTCTGTAGATTGTTTGGTGTCTAGTTTGTTTGGTGTCTGTAGTTTGTCTGGTGTCTAGTTTGTTTGGTGTATGTAGATTGTTTGGTGTCTAGTTTGTTTGGTGTCTAGTTTGTTTGGTGTCTGTAGTTTGTCTGGTGTCTAGTATGTTTGGTGTATGTAGATTGTTTGGTGTCTGTAGTTTGTTTGGTGTCTAGTTTGTTTGGTGTATGTAGATTGTTTGGTGTCTAGTATGTTTGGTGTATGTAGATTGTTTGGTGTCTGTAGTTTGTTTGGTGTCTAGTTTGTTTGGTGTCTGTAGATTGTTTGGTGTCTGTAGATTGTTTGGTGTCTGTAGATTGTTTGGTGTCTGTAGATTGTTTGGTGTCTAGTTTGTTTGGTGTATGTAGATTGTTTGGTGTCTAGTTTGTTTGGTGTCTGTAGTTTGTCTGGTGTCTAGTTTGTTTGGTGTATGTAGATTGTTTGGTGTATGTAGTTTGTTTGGTGTCTAGTTTGTTTGGTGTCTGTAGTTTGTCTGGTGTCTAGTATGTTTGGTGTATGTAGATTGTTTGGTGTCTGTAGTTTGTTTGGTGTCTAGTTTGTTTGGTGTCTGTAGTTTGTCTGGTGTCTAGTATGTTTGGTGTATGTAGATTGTTTGGTGTCTGTAGATTGTTTGGTGTCTGTAGTTTGTCTGGTGTCTAGTTTGTTTGGTGTATGTAGATTGTTTGGTGTATGTAGATTGTTTGGTGTCTAGTATGTTTGGTGTATGTAGATTGTTTGGTGTCTGTAGTTTGTTTGGTGTCTAGTTTGTTTGGTGTCTGTAGTTTGTCTGGTGTCTAGTATGTTTGGTGTATGTAGATTGTTTGGTGTCTAGTATGTTTGGTGTATGTAGATTGTTTGGTGTCTGTAGTTTGTTTGGTGTCTAGTTTGTTTGGTGTCTGTAGTTTGTCTGGTGTCTAGTATGTTTGGTGTATGTAGATTGTTTGGTGTCTGTAGTTTGTTTGGTGTCTAGTTTGTTTGGTGTCTGTAGTTTGTCTGGTGTCTAGTATGTTTGGTGTATGTAGATTGTTTGGTGTCTGTAGATTGTTTGGTGTCTAGTTTGTTTGGTGTCTGTAGATTGTTTGGTGTCTGTAGATTGTTTGGTGTCTAGTTTGTTTGGTGTATGTAGTTTGTCTGGTGTCTAGTATGTTTGGTGTATGTAGATTGTTTGGTGTCTGTAGTTTGTTTGGTGTCTAGTTTGTTTGGTGTCTGTAGTTTGTCTGGTGTCTAGTATGTTTGGTGTATGTAGATTGTTTGGTGTCTGTAGTTTGTTTGGTGTCTAGTTTGTTTGGTGTCTGTAGTTTGTCTGGTGTCTAGTATGTTTGGTGTATGTAGATTGTTTGGTGTCTGTAGTTTGTTTGGTGTCTAGTTTGTTTGGTGTCTGTAGTTTGTCTGGTGTCTAGTATGTTTGGTGTATGTAGATTGTTTGGTGTCTGTAGATTGTTTGGTGTCTAGTTTGTTTGGTGTCTGTAGATTGTTTGGTGTCTGTAGATTGTTTGGTGTCTAGTTTGTTTGGTGTCTGTAGTTTGTCTGGTGTCTAGTATGTTTGGTGTATGTAGATTGTTTGGTGTCTGTAGATTGTTTGGTGTCTAGTTTGTTTGGTGTCTAGTTTGTTTGGTGTCTAGTTTGTTTGGTGTCTGTAGTTTGTCTGGTGTCTAGTATGTTTGGTGTATGTAGATTGTTTGGTGTCTGTAGTTTGTTTGGTGTCTAGTTTGTTTGGTGTCTGTAGATTGTTTGGTGTCTGTAGATTGTTTGGTGTCTGTAGATTGTTTGGTGTCTGTAGATTGTTTGGTGTCTAGTTTGTTTGGTGTATGTAGATTGTTTGGTGTCTAGTTTGTTTGGTGTCTGTAGTTTGTCTGGTGTCTAGTTTGTTTGGTGTATGTAGATTGTTTGGTGTATGTAGTTTGTTTGGTGTCTAGTTTGTTTGGTGTCTGTAGTTTGTCTGGTGTCTAGTATGTTTGGTGTATGTAGATTGTTTGGTGTCTGTAGATTGTTTGGTGTCTGTAGTTTGTCTGGTGTCTAGTTTGTTTGGTGTATGTAGATTGTTTGGTGTATGTAGATTGTTTGGTGTCTAGTATGTTTGGTGTATGTAGATTGTTTGGTGTCTGTAGTTTGTCTGGTGTCTAGTATGTTTGGTGTATGTAGTTTGTTTGGTGTATGTAGATTGTTTGGTGTATGTAGTTTGTTTGGTGTCTAGTTTGTTTGGTGTCTGTAGTTTGTCTGGTGTCTAGTATGTTTGGTGTATGTAGATTGTTTGGTGTCTGTAGTTTGTTTGGTGTCTAGTTTGTTTGGTGTCTGTAGTTTGTCTGGTGTCTAGTATGTTTGGTGTATGTAGATTGTTTGGTGTCTGTAGATTGTTTGGTGTCTGTAGTTTGTCTGGTGTCTAGTTTGTTTGGTGTATGTAGATTGTTTGGTGTATGTAGATTGTTTGGTGTCTAGTATGTTTGGTGTATGTAGATTGTTTGGTGTCTGTAGTTTGTTTGGTGTCTAGTTTGTTTGGTGTCTGTAGTTTGTCTGGTGTCTAGTATGTTTGGTGTATGTAGATTGTTTGGTGTCTAGTATGTTTGGTGTATGTAGATTGTTTGGTGTCTGTAGTTTGTTTGGTGTCTAGTTTGTTTGGTGTCTGTAGTTTGTCTGGTGTCTAGTATGTTTGGTGTATGTAGATTGTTTGGTGTCTGTAGTTTGTTTGGTGTCTAGTTTGTTTGGTGTCTGTAGTTTGTCTGGTGTCTAGTATGTTTGGTGTATGTAGATTGTTTGGTGTCTGTAGATTGTTTGGTGTCTAGTTTGTTTGGTGTCTGTAGATTGTTTGGTGTCTGTAGATTGTTTGGTGTCTAGTTTGTTTGGTGTCTGTAGTTTGTCTGGTGTCTAGTATGTTTGGTGTATGTAGATTGTTTGGTGTCTGTAGATTGTTTGGTGTCTAGTTTGTTTGGTGTCTAGTTTGTTTGGTGTCTAGTTTGTTTGGTGTCTGTAGTTTGTCTGGTGTCTAGTATGTTTGGTGTATGTAGATTGTTTGGTGTCTGTAGTTTGTTTGGTGTCTAGTTTGTTTGGTGTCTGTAGATTGTTTGGTGTCTGTAGATTGTTTGGTGTCTGTAGATTGTTTGGTGTCTGTAGATTGTTTGGTGTCTAGTTTGTTTGGTGTATGTAGATTGTTTGGTGTCTAGTTTGTTTGGTGTCTGTAGTTTGTCTGGTGTCTAGTTTGTTTGGTGTATGTAGATTGTTTGGTGTATGTAGTTTGTTTGGTGTCTAGTTTGTTTGGTGTCTGTAGTTTGTCTGGTGTCTAGTATGTTTGGTGTATGTAGATTGTTTGGTGTCTGTAGTTTGTTTGGTGTCTAGTTTGTTTGGTGTCTGTAGTTTGTCTGGTGTCTAGTATGTTTGGTGTATGTAGATTGTTTGGTGTCTGTAGATTGTTTGGTGTCTGTAGTTTGTCTGGTGTCTAGTTTGTTTGGTGTATGTAGATTGTTTGGTGTATGTAGATTGTTTGGTGTCTAGTATGTTTGGTGTATGTAGATTGTTTGGTGTCTGTAGTTTGTTTGGTGTCTAGTTTGTTTGGTGTCTGTAGTTTGTCTGGTGTCTAGTATGTTTGGTGTATGTAGATTGTTTGGTGTCTAGTATGTTTGGTGTATGTAGATTGTTTGGTGTCTGTAGTTTGTTTGGTGTCTAGTTTGTTTGGTGTCTGTAGTTTGTCTGGTGTCTAGTATGTTTGGTGTATGTAGATTGTTTGGTGTCTGTAGTTTGTTTGGTGTCTAGTTTGTTTGGTGTCTGTAGTTTGTCTGGTGTCTAGTATGTTTGGTGTATGTAGATTGTTTGGTGTCTGTAGATTGTTTGGTGTCTAGTTTGTTTGGTGTCTGTAGATTGTTTGGTGTCTGTAGATTGTTTGGTGTCTAGTTTGTTTGGTGTCTGTAGTTTGTCTGGTGTCTAGTATGTTTGGTGTATGTAGATTGTTTGGTGTCTGTAGATTGTTTGGTGTCTAGTTTGTTTGGTGTCTAGTTTGTTTGGTGTCTAGTATGTTTGGTGTCTGTAGTTTGTCTGGTGTCTAGTATGTTTGGTGTCTGTAGATTGTTTGGTGTCTGTAGATTGTTTGGTGTCTAGTTTGTTTGGTGTCTGTAGTTTGTCTGGTGTCTAGTATGTTTGGTGTCTGTAGATTGTTTGGTGTCTGTAGTTTGTCTGGTGTCTAGTTTGTTTGGTGTATGTAGATTGTTTGGTGTATGTAGATTGTTTGGTGTCTAGTTTGTTTGGTGTATGTAGATTGTTTGGTGTATGTAGATTGTTTGGTGTCTAGTATGTTTGGTGTATGTAGATTGTTTGGTGTATGTAGTTTGTTTGGTGTCTAGTTTGTTTGGTGTATGTAGATTGTTTGGTGTATGTAGTTTGTTTGGTGTCTGTAGTTTGTCTGGTGTCTAGTTTGTTTGGTGTATGTAGATTGTTTGGTGTATGTAGATTGTTTGGTGTCTAGTATGTTTGGTGTATGTAGATTGTTTGGTGTATGTAGTTTGTTTGGTGTCTAGTTTGTTTGGTGTATGTAGATTGTTTGGTGTATGTAGTTTGTTTGGTGTCTGTAGTTTGTTTGGTGTCTGTCGATTGTTTTGTGTCTGTAGTTTGTTGTCTAGTTTGTTTGGTGTCTAGTTTGTTTTTGGTGTATGTAGATTGTTTGGTGTCTGTAGTTTGTCTGGTGTCTAGTATGTTTGGTGTCTGTAGATTGTTTGGTGTCTAGTTTGTTTGGTGTCTGTAGTTTGTCTGGTGTCTAGTATGTTTGGTGTATGTAGATTGTTTGGTGTCTGTAGTTTGTCTGGTGTCTAGTATGTTTGGTGTCTGTAGATTGTTTGGTGTCTAGTTTGTTTGGTGTCTGTAGTTTGTCTGGTGTCTAGTTTGTTTGGTGTATGTAGATTGTTTGGTGTATGTAGATTGTTTGGTGTCTAGTATGTTTGGTGTATGTAGATTGTTTGGTGTATGTAGTTTGTTTGGTGTCTAGTTTGTTTGGTGTATGTAGATTGTTTGGTGTATGTAGTTTGTTTGGTGTCTGTAGTTTGTTTGGTGTCTGTCGATTGTTTTGTGTCTGTAGTTTGTTGTCTAGTTTGTTTGGTGTCTAGTTTGTTTTTGGTGAATGTAGTTTGTTTTTGGTGTCTGTAGTTTGTTTGGTGTATATAGATTGTTTGGTGTCTGTAGTTTCTTTGATGTATGTAGTTTGTTTGGTGTATATAGATTGTTTGAAATCTGTAGTTTGTTTGATGTATGCTGTTTGTTTGGTGTGTATAGATTGTTTGGTGTCTGTAGTTTGTTTGGTGTCTGTAGTTTGTTTTTGGTGTCTGTAGTTTGTTTTTGGTGTCTGTAGTTTGTTTGGTGTATGTAGTTGGTTTGGTGTCTGTAGTTTGTTTCGTGTCTGTAGTTTGTTTGGTGTATGTAGTTTGTTTGGTGTATGTAGTTTGTTTGGTGTATGTAGTTTGTTTGGTGTATGTAGTTTGTTTGGTGTCTGTAGTTTGTTTGGTGTATGTAGTTTGTTTGGTGTATGTAGTTTGTTTGGTGTCTGTAGTTTGTTTGGTGTATGTAGTTTGTTTGGTGTATGTAGTTGGTTTGGTGTATGTAGTTGGTTTGGTGTATGTAGTTTGTTTGGTGTATGTAGTTGGTTTGGTGTATGTAGTTTGTTTGGTGTATGTAGTTTGTTTGGTGTATGTAGTTGGTTTGGTGTATGTAGTTTGTTTGGTGTATGTAGTTTGTTTGGTGTATGTAGTTTGTTTGGTGTATGTAGTTTGTTTGGTGTATGTAGTTTGTTTGGTGTATGTAGTTTGTTTGGTGTATGTAGTTTGTTTGGTGTATGTAGTTTGTTTGGTGTCTGTAGTTGGTTTGGTGTCTGTAGTTTGTTTCGTGTCTGTAGTTTGATTGGTGTCTGTGAGTGAGTGCTGTTGGAGTTATATGCAAATTAATCTATGCTTGTAGGTAAAATTAAGAATTTTAGCTACATGGGAGTATGAGCAGATAAGTGACAAGCTAATTTAAATAAATTGCATCCATTACTAGAGTCTTGTTGACAATTCAATTATATGGACCACAGTTATTAGTTCCTGCCTGTTTCTGTTTGTTCCAGCCCCAGTGGACCTGCGTCACCTCGCTATAGGACTTGGTCTTGCGCTCTTGCTCCCTGTCATCGGTGTCGCTGTCTTCATCTTCCTCACCTTCTACTGGAAACTCCTCCCAGTCCCAGGTAAGATTACATTCCTGCCAGGTGAGGTCACATCCTCACAGGTGAGGTCACATCCTCACAGGTGAGGTCACATCCTCACAGGTGAGGTCACATCCTCACAGGTGAGGTCACATCCTCACAGGTGAGGTCACATCCTCACAGGTGAGGTCACATCCTCACAGGTGAGGTCACATCCTCACAGGTGAGGTCATTGTCTTTCAAAGGAACGTCACATTCCTCCCAAGCGAGGTCACATTCCACCCAATTGAAATAATATTCCTCCCAAGTGAGATCGCATTCTTCCCAAACTAGGCTAGCGCTGTCGATCGCCATTTGCGCCATAGGCGAAATGGTTTTCTATTTGGCGCAAATAAATTAAACCTCTTCGCCAAATTGGCGAAACGTTATATCTGTCATTATTATTGATGTTATCAGCAATACATGACTGCATTATTCAACACCCAGGTCTGTAGTGTTAAAGTTGCCTAAACGATCCCACATTCAACTGACCCAAATAACCAGTCTGCGTAATGTGACCCGCTGGGTAAACAATAGGTCGCTAATCCCTCCACTTAGCCATGCTCACAGACAATAAGGGAGCTTAAATCAATCAAGAATTGTGTTTACTAGACAATGGGGACCTGCCTGAAGGCACTAATTACAAGTTTGAGGCAAGTACAAAGCTGTACACAACAGGTTCCATATTATCGCTCAGTATCGCCGGCGCAGTCACATGGCATTGTCAATGATTAATCAATGTGCCATCTGGTAACTATTCAATAAAATGCCAATATAGATTGTAATTCATGTATGTTTGACAAGTTTCACCACGAGAAACATTACAGATAGAAAGATGCATGTCAAAAACGTGTTTTATTAAATATAGCCTGCGTCACCCAGGCCAGGATGACAGTCAGCCACAGTTAACTAATTTGGTGAATTACTGTATTCAATTACTGAGCAGACAAATGAAGTTTTACGATAGGTAATAATTATTATCAATACACTGTTTGAATCACTGCGGGGCAGCAAGAGTAGAGTAGGTGGTTCTTAATTATTTACCTTGTTATAAAAGTGTATCTTTCAATTTATGTTATACACACCTGTAATGTAAATTTTATTACATTAATAGTATGTGTTAGGTGCTGTTTCTTTATATTTTGCAAAATTCCCAACAGTTGTTCAGGTTTCATTTTATTGTTAAACAATGTTCTGTTAAGTTATACTGGATGTTTGTTTGCGTTGTATATGTTTAGCTAAATATATAAATGTTTAGTTAATTAAAATAGGACATGTTTTTCTTGTGGATATTGTATAGAATTTGTTATTATATTATGTCTTGTTTTGCACTTTTAAACCGGGTAATTTTATTGATCTAAAAAAATGGCTAAAGATAATCTCATTTGGCTAAACAAATTTCTGACCTTTAGCCAAATTGGCTAAACAGATTTTAGGCACAGCGCTAGCCTAGCCAAATGAAGGGACATTTCTCCCAAGTCAAGGCACAATTCCCCATGTGATGTGTCATTCTTACTTGGTTCCTTCAAAGTCACCTACACCCCAGGGGTGTTCACATTCCTCCCAGGTGGGGTCACCTACATCCCAGGTGGGGTCACCTACACCCCACGTGGGGTGACCTACACCCCAGGTGCGGTCACCTACATCCCAGATGGGGTCACATTCCTCCCAGGTGGGGTCACCTACACCCCAGGTGGGGTCACCTACATCCCAGGTGGGGTCACATTCCTCCCAGGTGGGGTCACCTACACCCCAGGTGGGGTCACCTACATCCCAGGTGGGGTCACCTACACCCCAGGTGTGTTCACATTCCTCCCAGGTGGGGTCACCTACATCCCAGGTGGGGTCACCTACATCCCAGGTAGGGTCACATTCCTCCCAGGTTGGATAACCTACATCCCAGGTGGGGTCACCTACATCCCAGGTGGGGTCACATTCCTCCCAGGTGGGGTCACCTACACCCCAGGTGGGGTCACCTACATCCCAGGTGGGGTCACCTACACCCCAGGTGTGTTCACATTCCTCCCAGGTGGGGTCACCTACATCCCAGGTGGGGTCACCTACATCCCAGGTGGGGTCACATTCCTCCCAGGTGGGGTCACCTACATCCCAGGTGGGGTCACCTACATCCCAGGTAGGGTCACATTCCTCCCAGGTTGGATAACCTACATCCCAGGTGGGGTCACATTCCTCCCAGGTGGGGGTCACATTCCGTCTGGAAGCATGATGTAATGGTGTGCAGAGTTCTCAGTTACAACTTTCTAAATATTTGTATTTTTGGCTACATAACTGGCCTTGTTTAATAGCACTGACCCTAGAAGTTACATGACACATGGAAAGCATGACATATTTGCGCCCCTATATTAATTGTACAGAAACATTAATGTGTGCTGTACGACACACCGCCTAATGTCAAAAGTGTGTAGACATGTCCCATATTGATCTGACAAAATATATATATGACAACAACATTGCCTTTATTGCAGGATTTTATGGTGTATTTGGGCTGATCTTTTCATTTCTTAAATTTGTAATAAGATCACCTGTTTTGTCATGTGATGGTAATACCAGGACATCATTGGTTGTTGTGGTTGCAGGGAAGAAGGCAGAAACGGAGAAGTCTGGGGAGGAACTGGGAGAACAGGAAGGGTAAGAGGGAAATGACTTCTTGTAGTTATGTGTGAACCAAATTAAAGTTGTGTCTGCAAAGTGTTCTAGTAATCAAATCGTTCACAATCTACTTTACCATGGTATCTGAACTGTGTAGACAGGGAGTGATAGAACCCTTGTAACAAAACAGACTTAACCAGTGAAAGGTTTAGAACAGGTGACAAGACAAATACAGCAACACATTGTGTTTTCTCTCCAGGCTGAGAGACCCCAGCAACAACAGGGAAGAGGGAACAAATAAGGAAGGGGAGCAAGATGACAAGGAAGAGGAAACAGCAGCGGCAGAAAACAACAAGGAAGAGCAGCCGATGACCTCAGATCCCATCGACCCAGATATCAACACATTGTGAGCACAGCCGGTCACTTCACAGTCCTCACACCTTACAGTGAAGGGAATCTGTGTCTGTCGCATGTCACACTTTCATGTGAAGGAGTTCAGTGTCTGCGGTATGTGACATGTTCACCTGAAGGAGTCAGCCAGACCATATGGTCATTGTCTCATCCGTGCACTCGTCTCATCCTACATTACCTGTCACATGTGACTTCTTTATCTGTGACCTGGTGGCAAATAAATACCCATGCCATGCACCAAACGTATGGCCCTGACGTGTCCATGGTACATCAGGTCCATGCACCAAATGTATGGCCCTGAAGTGTCCATGGTACATCAGGGCCATGCACCAAACGTATGGCCCTGAAGTGTCCATGGTACATCAGGGCCATGCACCAAACGTATGGCCCTGAAGTGTCCATGGTACATCAGGGCCATGCACCAAACGTATCGCCCTGAAGTGTCCATGGTACACCAGGGCCATGCATCAAACGTATGGCCCTGAAGTGTCCATGGTACACCAGGGCCATGCATCAAATGTATGGCCCTGAAGTGTCCATGGTACACCAGGGCCATGCATCAAATGTATGGCCCTGAAGTGTCCATGGTACACCAGGGCCATGCATCAAACGTATGGCCCTGAAGTGTCCATGGCACACCAGGGCCATGCACCAAACGTATGGCCCTGAAGTGTCCATGGTACACCAGGGTGGCGGTTACTAATATAGTTTCATTTGTCAGTGCTGCTTATATTATCTATAAATGTATGCGAAGGCATCTGCTCGGTCATGCTCCCTTTTGAGTTGGGGTCGTGGGGTGGTGGTTGGCCGTGTTCCCACTGGCAGGATATGCTACGAAATGTAATTAGTTGTTTTCCCAGAGTTGCTGTTTCTGCCAGAGATGACTGTAGGAACCAAACACCCACCCGTACCCAGTATCTAACAATTCTTGGAAATGCCAGTGATTGCCAATTTGCCATCTAACTATTCTCACAGATATATAGTGTTATTAAGCCTTGAGCCAATGGTTGTGAACATTCCCCTAGCCACTTCGGGAACATAACATGCTGCATGAGCTGCAGTTGGTTCAAACCCAAACTGGCCAAACTTAGGATGTAACAAGATAATTAGGTAACAGCCCCAGCCTTCCTTTCTTTGCCAGGTAGTATGGCTGATCTGATCAACAGAGCTGCATGATTGTATCATTTACCAAACTGCAACAACTAACAGTATGAATATTGTGAATAAATTGTACTTTGTTGCCAAGAAGTTTGCCAAAACTGAGAACAAAGTTTATTATCCAGTAGTGGCAACATCTTTTCCAGTTTTTATACATTTGTGACGGCAATTGACCGTGAGTAAAAATCTAGCTAAGGATTATCTGCAAATAATTAAAAGTAGATGTTTGATGGTAATACGAAGAGGGTTTCTTTCCAGGTAGGTATATTTCATAGTGATGTAGCAATGGGTTGCAATGCCAGATTAAAAATATAGAAGATATGTATCAAATGCAACAGGCCCCACTCTTGCAGGGGCTATTGGCTTGACTCATTATTTTGCACATGTCCACATTTTGGTTATTAGGCCTGCTGATTGCAGTTAGGCTAGAAGGCTATTACATGTTGCAGAGAAAAATGAAACAAAGTAGGCTGCTGTGAATTCATCACTGCTATTACTCCATGGCCTGGTGGCATCTTAGATTAATGATGTTTACTGTATATATTTGTATTGTTGGCAAGAATGCTGTTGTTACTACAACACGTACGACTGATTCTCTGCACAATATGTTTAGTTATGTAAGCCTATCGTAGTACGAGGGCAGAGGTTCATTTGTGTCACTGTAAGCTTCTGTTAGTATGGAGGACATGAGAAACCATGCTACCATTTTGCAACGGGCCACACAGCACTGATGCTGTAAGGACAATCACAGTAGCAAATGTTTTACAAAAAAAATTGATATGGCGTCATACATAAAGTAATATGCTTGCAAATGTGCCTTAGAATTTAAATAAAAATTAGAATATATTATATACATATCTATTATATACCAATTAAGAATAGCGGTCCATTATGTGTGATGTATGTGAGAAATGTCTATCATGAAAGGTACTTAATGACAGTTTTTTAGTGCACCATGATGTTGCCAGAGGGATAGTGAGAGGTACCTTCTAATTGAAGAGTATATATATATATATATACACACACACACATATATATGTATACATATATATATATACACAGACACACACACACTAGCTGTGCTACATGACGTTGCCCGAAGCCAGTCGTACTCAGTTGAATTTTCCAACTTGAGTCACATTGTCAGGAACTGCCAGGTTAGATAAGAACAAGAACAAGATGTTTATTTTTTGACCCCAAAATAAGTACTTGAATTCAATAGTCATAACGTGAAACATAAACAAAACGTCATACAACAGTAATTTAAAACAGTGAAATGGGGGTCAGTGACTTCCTGTTAAAACTGAAAAGTCGCTATCACAGGAGCCACTCGTAGTAATTATACATTTAGTTAACCTCTCAATATACGATAGTCTTGTGAGTTATATCTGGTTTCTGAGATAGTGCATTAGAATAAAACCTCCACGAGTCATATATTTGTTTGCCCCTCACCTAACTACAATGCATCAATACTGGCTTGTCAGCCTTCCACACCATGATGACATACATATAATGGTACCATACTTAAATCAAACATAGCATGAACACAAATTCTTTATTCCTATTGCATACTAATAGTTGTAAACAAGCAAAACCTCTGTAACACTATTAATGTCCCTTGTCAGCTCGCATGGGACACGTGATGAATGAACGATTGATAATAATGCCATTGACAGTGATGTCAACTTGATGTTAATTGGACCATCAGTTGCAGGGAAATTCTCTTCTTGTGAATGATGTGTTTATGTCCAGATCTCAACACTAGTCACATATCTTCAGACACCAACATGTGGACTTGTCAGTACGATCTCTGCATTGACATTCTGGTATATTCACGAATGTGTGAATTCCTCAAACATGCAACCACTTGGCATCTCTTCCATGCGTGAGTTTTATAATCCCTCGTAGTATTATTTTGTAACAGCACAGTCTAAGTTGTGCTGTCTTATTCGTAGCGAGCTGTGGACCAGTGTTCTCTGTTTCCTCTCTAACCCTGTAACTTGTATCTGAGATTCCTTCTCATGCTGTCTCCATTATAATAATGTCACTACCACCCACTAAGTAATAGACTAAATCCAAAGATACACAAGTTATCATTGTAGTGACATTTCCATACACTGTGACATTATTCCATTTTCATTTTTATTACCAGTTAAATTTAATACTCTTTTCTGCCTACCCCTGCACAAATGATATTTACTTGTTTCTTTCAAATCTGACTCTAGACCAACTGATGGTTGTATTCATTAAGGAATATAAACAGGTAAATGGCATTCCTTGTTTTCATTTCTACACTTGTTTACTCACAATTGCATTATTGTGTGTGTGTGTGTGTGTGTGTGTGTGTGTGTGTGTGTGTGTGTGTGTATATAATATATATGTATATATATATGTGTGCATGTATATATACATATATATAATATTTATATATATAATCATACACACAGACCTTTGGCATTAATTGTGGGGAGCGGTGGTTGCGCAGTAGAGCGCCGGATTGTCAATCGAGGGGACGGTGGCTCAACTCATTCCTACCACCATTTCAAAACTTAGGCAATTTCGTCCACTCCTCATTGTCTGTGTCTTTCTTTCGGAAGAGACACTAACAGCCGGTAGTCCCTTCTGTCTGGTGTCTGTGCCAGGGGAAGAACAATATCCCACACAGGGGGTAAATGTGTAACCTGTAGTGGACTCGCTAATTCTAGAGAGAAGGATAACTTCTGCATTAGCCCAAGTTTGACTGTTTGGAGGTAAACCACCTAAGACTTTGATCAAAGCATCTAGTTTAGCATGACGCAACACTTATTGCAAACAATTGTTGCAAATGAGATATATGTTCACAAGCAGGAAAAGTCACAATCTACTAGTCGCATGTTGCACCTCTGCAGGAATCAGTGGTTGCAAAAGTTCAAAAAATTCCAGATAGGTTTGTTTGAAGAGCCAGTATTAAACATTACTTTTGTTTGAGAGAAGATCACTTCTAATCAGATGTACATAAGAAATAATATGCAATTTTGTCATAATATACAATTATATCACGTATGTAAATCTAACGGAAAGATAGAAACATGCATACAAACCGTGTGTACTCATGATAAATCTGTGGACTAAGCTATACGTTGTATTACTACGCAGTAAATGTTGGTGCCTCTATCAAGTGTACATGTATGCACCATGTTTGGTTATTGACAGCAGCTCATTCACGTTCCTGTGAACATTGCCAATAGTACACTATGTTCACAAGACTGATGTACACACTATGTATTACTTCAGACTGCAAGTAATAGTCATCTGTTTCAATAACTACATAGGCATTAAGAGTTTCAAAATGACTCATAATTATATGTTTCATTGTGTCACAATTAATGGATCTATCAGAGTCAGCCAGAAAAGGCTGAATTTTGTTGTTATGTATTACAAGTTAGCTTTCAATCATGCACACTATTTTTGTATGTATATATTGTATGTTATGTTTTTAAACTTTTATGTTTCTACAATTTGAAGAGAATGAGATATGAAGCTTTTTATAGATTTTATAAGAAAATGTATGTTTGTGACCTTTTATGTTGTGGAATTGGTCACATTTCAGCATCATATGTTATTCAGCACTACCTAGCTGATTGTATTCTCATTTCACTCAGTTGTATGTTAGAGTCGGAAAGAATGTTTGTTTATTCCTGTTTGCTCAGGGACAATCTTGACGCTAAGAGTTACTAAGACACAAACTGTGATGACAGGAAAACCAGTTTTCTGTAAGGTAAATGGTAATGTCCTTATATGTTCATGTTCATATATGGTTACATTAAAGATATAATGCTGTTCATACAGGAAATCAACTGCTTATATTGAACATGTAGTTTTTGGACATAATATTATGACTAGGGCATAGTTGCCACTTTTATACCATGTGAATGTGATCAGTGGGTGAAGAATGGTTCGTTTCTTGCAGAATAAACTTGATTCTAAAAGATGCAATGTATAGATCACATTGTTCCAGTGTGAGTGTTCTGTTACTACATTAAGAAGATTCCGTTATACTGTAGTTTGAATACTGTGTCTGCTGGGATGTAACTGTACCAAATGTTAGGTCACCTGTGTACAATTCATTTATATGTTGAAATGCTACTGATATTTCTGATACATTGTATAGTTTTTGTTGTAATAAAACATGACTGAACAGTTAATCTGATAACTTTTTATATTTGTTGCTGCGTTGTACTTGGCTTCTGATGTGTTGAGATTTTGAATCAGTGCATTCCTTGTTAAAACTCACTCCATAACGTGTGAAAAACAGTGCAGGTGTGTTTTTCTTAAAGCCACAATTCACATCCAGCGGGTAGATGATTTATGGCAAACACAGCCAAGACCACAACATCGGCGTCAACAGTGCGAATGACCATCGGGTGGTGAACACGCTGTGCAGCGTGTAATACGTGCGTAGCATATCATATCAGCTTCCTCATTGCTGAATGGGGCCGGGGAGCAGCACTTCCTTGTCTTCCTTACAGAATGCCTGAAGGAGGACCTTGGACAGGAAACTGAATAGTTCTGTCTTGTTGCTGTCAACCCGCAGAAGGTTCTGCCAGTTTCACGGTACGGCAGTCTTCCCAACCACTCGTTTCTTTACACCCTTTCCACGCTTGACAAGTATCCAAAACAAGGTCCACACGTGACACATTGCGCAGTTGGGAAGAAATATATGAGATGAATACCTGCTGGGCATATTCATCAAATGTCTTGGCAGCTGCTGGCTTCAACATCTGAATGATGGCAGCTCCATCAAGAACTATACAGGTAGCACCAGGGTCTTATAGTCTGAGTTTGAGACAGGTCGTCCAGGCATGTCAGAATGTCACTCTTGGTCCCAAGCTGTAATCTTCCTCCATCGGAGAGCGCTGGTGGCCATGCTTGATTCTCATACTGAAAGAAGTCTTCCAGATTGCCATCTCTCGCTTGACAGCTAAAGTAGAGTCGTGAAAACAGCTCGACATCACTTTTCATTGATGTCAGCTGTTGCTTCTCCTAACTTGCCATCTTTGTCGTTGAGCCAAACAGTTTCAACCGATTGCCGTGGATTGTGTCATCAAAGGCTTTGTTTTCTCCACTAGACATTCCTTTGTGAATGTTTGGAACTGTTGTTGGCCAATCTTCTGTGCCTTCTTAACAGTCTCGACTGCCGATGCATCCGCAATCTCTTTGCTGTCAAGGACAAGTAGGTCTTCACTCTCCTCTTCAAATGGGTTGCCCAGTTCTTCCATTACGTTGACGAGTGAGCATACGTCTTTCCAAAATGCATTTTGCACGCTTGCTCTCCGGTCATGGTGGAGCACCTCATCTCGTCTTCCCATGAGCTGGTGTGCATCTTCAAAGTCCTCAACCAACGCAGCAACCTCGGGGCCAGCCACCATCCACCACCGGAGGGCAGTCTGTAAGACCTACCGCTCCTCAATGACTCTTGATGCAAGCATTATTCTGCTCATGTCCTTGATCGAGAGGATTGCCGAGAAGATCCGATTAGTCTTCTAAATCGTGAAATTGCCAGCATTAAATTCCCTGGCAACATCTGGGTGTCTTGTTGGTAGTTCAGTAACGTCACGGCGATGAACTGGGATCCAGCGGGCATAGTTGGTGTGGTCCAGAGCAACGAACCAGGGGACAAGTTCTATCAGTACATCAAGGTACTTGCTGAAGGAGGACTGCCGCTGGGACCGCACCGCACAAGACCAGTAAACACAGCTCCAATGACATGACTGTTGCCCAATACTGGCATTGATGGCAGCTCTCTTCCCTTCTTGAGCACGATTCATCAAGCCCCATTTTACTGATCACTTTGTCACATAATTCTCAAAATGTCATAAAATGTCACAGATTTTCAGGCAAGCAAGTTTTGTTACAGAATGTCACCATATCACAGGGAATCCATTCTCTGATTTGGTCTGCTTAAAGGGATTCTTTGACAATTTTAAACTCTTTGTGGTGTATGCAATTTTCATATAATCTCAAGTGTCAAAATTATTATTTCATGTAATTCTATACCTACAATTAATTATGTTTTTATTAATCACTTATAACCCTGATAACATTTCCAAAAAAGAACTTCACATAGGCAGAGTTTCTAATATGGAGTCTGACTGTATTATTTAGGTCAGTTCGCCAGACTTCATCAACAAAAAAGTCAACCATTATAATAATTCAGAGTATTTAATTGTACTAGTATAGACAGTGACGAATGGAGCAATCTTAGTCATTTGGTAATCATATTTGTAAGTTACTGTTATGACACATCATTTGGGTTATAGTAAAACATTCTACGAGAAAGAAAGCGCCCTGTATCTGGCCTATATCTACGTCAGGCCTGAGACTACAGCCAACGTCCATGACGATGTCCGGTCTCAGTTCATGAAGTAGTAACCTTGCAAAATTAGGTTTGACAAGACATTTTTAAATAAAGAAACTCATGGTTTTAAAAGAATGCAAAAACAGTTATACAGATACATACATGTGCCTCAAAATGACAAATTTGTGCAGCTTTTTGCATCACAAGTAAAACATTAATATTATTGAGGAAACGGGCATTTTCAAGGACCACTTTTTGAGAATTATGTAATATGCGTGGTAATTCAATACAGGTATCATAGTTGTATGGTTCCTGTGTGGATACGGACATGATTCCTCAAAGTACCACTCTGTGAGAATTGTGCACCACAGGTATCACATTTGTACGGTTTATCCCCTGTGTGGGTACGGATATGGCACTTCAAACTACACCTTTGTGAGAATTGTGCACCACATGTATCACATTTGTATGGTTTATCCCCTGTGTGGATACGGACATGACTCCTCAAAGTACCACTTTCTGAGAATTGTGCACCACAGGTATCACATTTGTATGGTTTATCCCCTGTGTGGATACGGATATGACTGCTCAAACTACTACTTTGTGAAAATTGTGCACCACAGGTATCACATTTGTATGGTTTTTCCCCTGTGTGGGTACGGATATGGGACTTCAAATTACAACTGTCTAAGAATTGTGCACCACAGTTATCACATTTGTATGGTTTATGCCCTGTGTGGCTACGGACATGTTTCCTCAAAAGAGCATTTTGTGAGAATTGTGCACCACAGGTATCACATTTATATGGTTTATCTCCAGTGTGGTTACGCACATGGGACTTCATCCTACCACTTTGCGAGAATTGTGCACCACAGATGTCACATTTGTATGGTTTATCCCCTGTATGGATACGGACATGTATCCTCAAATTACCACTTTGTGAGAATTGTGCACCACAGGTATCACATTTATATGGTTTGTCCCCTGTGTGAATACGGACATGATTCCTCAAACTACCACTTACTGAGAATTGTACACCGCAGGTATCACATTTGTATGGTTTATCCCCTGTGTGGGTATGGATATGGGACTTCAAACTACATCTTTGTGAGAATTGTGCACCACAGGTATCACATTTATATGGTTTGTCCCCTGTGTGAATACGGACATGATTCCTCAAACTACCACTTACTGAGAATTGTACACCGCAGGTATCACATTTGTATGGTTTGTCCCCTGTGTGGATACGTTCATGTTGCAATAAGGTTTGATTGCGTAAAAAACGCCTACCACAAGTGTCACATTTAAATCGTTTCTCAACAGTACTAGTGTTCACATTCATAGCCATACTGAATATACCTGTTTCCATTCACCACACTTTTAGGTTTGGACCACAGCGGGGATACACACTTGTGTCTTCAGTGTTCTTCTGTGTACGATGGTGTGTCACAACCGAGACAGCAACACTACATGACGCGATAATACTCAGCAACGTGTGTAAACCACCTGCATCTCATTTGAAGTTTCTCAGCAATGTTAGTGTCAAAATGAAGTCTTTAAGACACCACCTTTTTATGAAATGTTTTCATGTGCGTCACACACAGAATGAAACTGAACTCTGAGAAGAATATCTTGTAGTTGCATCAATACATCAAGGTGATTCATCTTTCAGAGAATATTTTAGTCACGCTTGATTGGTTTCAGTCCATGGACAAGTTGTTTTCTTCAGACACGAAACTAAATGATTGTTCCACGAGTGTCAATCACAAGTTTTCTCTTTTTCTCAAAGTAAAAAATGTGGCCGTTTGATGTCTTGTTGGGCGAAGGACATAACGTTTGTAGTCGTCACTGTGTGCAACTTGTTGTAGCTTTGTCACTTCACTGCAGATACTTCTGATGTGAACGCCTTTATACAGATGTCACAGTTGTCTGAAACAACATCAGACACAGTTAGTGAAAATACCTGACATGTATAGATCTACGTTAGATGATACACTAGTCATCTTAGAGGGGCTTCGTCGTTTGGTAACTGCTATCATATCATAACTTATGTTTGCTCTATCTGTATTAATATAACTAACTATTGATTAGTAAAAAGATGTACAGTGGCGCCACTTTGTGGAGCTCGAGTGATGAAAGTAATATATTTACAGAAAATGAGTGTATTTTACGTACATTTTGATGGACAAAGGACAAAACAAATTTCATCTAATCACAACAGCACAGGTGTAGTAATGGTCTTGTGGATGTATGATGTAAACTTTTCTGACAGCGAGTGCCTGTTTTTGTGTTTTTAAAGTGCAAGCCTAATATGCAAAAAGTACCCACGGGGTGCCTATTTGGATTCCCCTTAAGTGATTTATTCTACACCTGAACCACTGTTAAATATGCACACTTTTGTGAGCTCGTGAAAATGCTATTTAGCTTGTCGCAACAAATCTGATAAAAAGCTACAAGCTGACACTAAGTTATACTAAAATTTGAAACTCACATTTTTAGGATATGCTAGTTTTTAATAAAAATATTATACACAATGACCCATCTGAAAACATAACTCATTTGACGGATCTGCTCAAAACAGACGATTCATTCCGCCCATGGGATGGGCCATGCTATGGGAGCCGGATATTTCGGCCCAAAAGTTTCGGCACATTGTGTCGAAACATCTGTTTCTGCAATCGTTGTAGTTCGGCATGTTTGTGCTCACATGGGCCGAATTATCTGTACCTGCAACGTGCGCCGGCGAGCACTTGCATATTATATATGATTTTTGTATTATTTCTGCATCGTTATTCGTGAAATTGTGTGTAATTTCATTGCATATTATAGATTATATATATTTTTATTTGATTATTATTCGCATAAAACGTGGATTTTTAAAATTATTTCTTGGTTAATATTGGGGGATTTGTATTACTTGCGTAAAATTTGCATTGCTTGTCATTCCATTGCGAGTAATATATAATAATATTAATATTATTATTTGACTAATATTTGCAAAATTCTGGATTTTTTTATATTAATTCTTGGTTAATATTGGGGATTTTTTATTAGTTCTTGGTTCATATTCGGGAAATGTTACAACCTTATTCAACTTGCGTATTATTTGCGTTGCTTGTTATTCTATTGCGTATTATAGATAATATATATGAATATTATTATTTGACTATTATTTGCTACATTCTGGGATTTTTTATTAGTTCTTAGTTAATATTAGGGGATTTTTATTACTTGCGTATTATTTTCTTTGCTTGTCATTCCATTGTGAATAATATATAATATATATTATTATTTGACTATTATTTCGGAAAAATTGGTAATTTTTTGTTAGTTTTTTTAACAAGATTGCCACCTAGAGAATCAACTCTAGATGGCAGGTGGACAAGGAAGCCGTTTGGCTTATCGAGAGTCCAACCTATCTATCTAAGTATACCCTGCCCGTCTTAGGTATATGTCAATTTTATTTTTAAACATATTAACACTTCTAGCACCTACACAATCAGCTGATAATTTGTTCCATTCGTTTACTATTCTTTGGGAAAATGAAAATTTTCTAATATCTAGTCTACACTGCTTCTTTGCTAATGCAACTCCATGTCCTCTAGTCCTTCTCTCTTCCTTGACCGTGAAAAAAATATTTCTGTCAATATTTTCATACCCATTCAATATTTTAAAAACCTCAATCTGATCTCCTCTCAATCTTCTGGTTTCTAGTGTTGTTAGACCACATTCTTTTAGACGCATTTCATAACTAATATTCCTGAGTTTTGGTATCATTTTTGTTGCTCTTCTTTGTACTCTTTCTAGCATATCAATATCCTTCTTGCGATATGGCCTCCATGCTTGTATACAATATTCTAAATGAGGCCTAACTATTGTTTTATAAAGCGGTATTATTAGTTCTTTTTCTTTGTATACTATATTTCGCCTAATTAATCCAAGAATTTGGTTTGCCTTCGCTGCTGCAATTCCACACTGCTCTGATACCTTCATGTCAGCACTAATGGTTAAACCTAAGTCCTTTTCCTTTACAGTAGTATTTAGTACAGTACCACCCATTGTATATTGTGCATTTTCATTCCCATGTCCTGTGTGGAGGCACTTACACTTTCCAAAGTTAAACAGCATTTGCCATTTCTCAGACCATTCTATCAACTTATTTAGATCATCTTGTAAATGCTGTCTATCTGCATCACTTTTTATTTTCCTAAACACTTTTGTGTCGTCCGCAAACTTCAACACCTTGCTTGTTATGTCATCATCCAAATCATTGATATATATTAAGAATAAAATAGGTCCCAATACTGATCCTTGCGGTAGTCCACTCAAAACAGATTTCCAATTTGAAACCTCCCCATCAACTACTACTCTTTGTCTTCTATCAATAAGCCATTTTTCTATCCAGTTAATCATACTATTTCCTATGCCATGGGCCTTTAGTTTAAGTAGTAATCTTTGGTGTGGCACTTTGTCAAAGGCTTTTTTTAAATCTAAGTAGATTATATCTACTGGTGATCCCTCATCTACCCACTTTGTGACATCTTCCAAAAAACATAACATATTTGTTAAGCATGACCTCGCTTTTAAAAACCCATGTTGAGATGTGTTTATCAATTTATTTTTAACAAGAAAATCAACCAAGTGATCTTTAATTAGTCTTTCTAATAGTTTACAAATCACCGATGTTAAACTCACTGGTCTATAGTTCTCTGACTTGCTTCTTGATCCTTTTTTAAATAATGGTATGATGTTTGCTTCTTTCCATTCTACCGGAACCACTCCTTCCTCGATTGCCAAATTGAACACTGTTGCAAGTGGTATGCTAATTTGTTCTACAATTTCCAGTAGTAATTTGGGAGGAATCCCATCCACTCCTGGTGATTTATTATCCTTCATATCTCTTATTTTCATAGCTACCATTTTTGGGGTTACAGTTAGTTGTCCTAAATAGTCACACTCTCTCCCTTCGAACTTAGTCTCTAGTACTGGTAATGTACTAATATCTTCCCTGGTAAACACCGAACTAAAGTATTCATTTAGGTTTTCTGCCATTAAGAATCCCTCCGTTATTATGTTTCCATCACTACCTTCTAGTGGCCCGACCTTATCTTGAACTTTCTGTTTACTTCGAACATACGCATAAAAACTCTTGCTGTCATGTTTTATGTTGAAAGCTATTTTTTGTTCATAGCTTCTCTTCGAATTTCTAATTTCAGCTGTAGCTTGATTAAGTGCTTCTTTATAAATGGCATAGTCTTCGTCACTTCCAGTATGTCTATATGTCTTCCACATCATTTGCTTGTACTTGATTTTTCTAATGGCTTCCTTCGATAAGTGTTTCTTCTTTGACCTTTTCCCCTGTTTTTTCAAGGGGACAAATTTGTCAACTACGCAGTCAATTTCCCTCTTTAAGATATTCCAGCATTCTGTTGCTGTCTTATTCTTCAGTGTGTTATTCCAGTCTATCTTCGCTAAATATTCCCTCATGTCCTTATATCTTCCTTTGTGAAAATTTTTCCTGTACCGTATTTTTCTGTTCCGTTCTCCTGTTACTTTGATGATAAAATGTATCTGGTTATGATCACTACATCCCAGTGGCTCACATATATTGACATTATCAACAAATTCCTTCTGTGAGCTCAAAACTATGTCCAACACGTTCTTGTCCCTGGTTGGTTCTAACACATGTTGAAAAAGGAAACTATCTTGTACTAAATTTAAAAACTCTTGATCCTCTCTCCCAGGACTCTGTAGAGATGTCCACTTTATATGCCCATGGTTAAAATCCCCCATAATAATACAGTCCTGTTGACTCACTTCTTTTATAGCGTTGTGCATTTTTTCATTCTCTTCTATGCTTATGTTTGGACTACGATAAACTAACCCAACAGTTAATGTTGAGTTTCCTGTAACTATGTTACACCAGACAGCTTCACATTCTGCTTCTTTTTCTAATTTTATTTCGTAAGCCTGGATGGATTCTTTAATATATAAAATAACTCCGCCTCCCCTTCTTCCTAATCTATCTTTCCTAAACATTACATATCCTGTCATTCCTAATTCGGCATCTGATATATCGGGAGTGGCCCAAGATTCAGTTATACCTATTATGTGAGGGTCAATATCTTCTACCATAATGTTTAGTTCATTTCTTTTGTTTACTATGCTCCTTGCATTTAAACAAACACATTTATAACCAAATTTCGTAGGGCTTTCCAGGCTGTTTTTTGCTGATTTCTTTTTGCTGTCTTTAGCTATGCCTCTAGTATTTGGCTTCTCTGTGTATCCCCCCTGCGAAACTAGTTTAAAAAATTGCAACCTGTTCCTCTGTCCATAGATTGAAGCCGGTTCTCGGAGAACACTGCTGCGCCCTTTCCGCTTAGATGGAGGCCATCTCTCACGTACATATCTTCCTTCCCAACAAAGTATCCCCACAAATCTACAAATCCAACTCCTTCTCCTTCACACATCTGCTCCACCAGAGCATTGATTGCCATCCTCTTACAGTTTCTATAGGTTGCTCCCCTTCCTCCGATTACTGGCAAGATTCCTGAGAGAATGATCTGTTCAACTCTTGTCTTCTTCAGTTTCCGTACCAACTGTCTGTATCTTTGCACTATTCTAGTTGTCCCCTCCCTGTCTGCATTGTTCGTCCCTACATGTACTAATATAGATCCTCCCTGGCCATGCCCCAACACGTTCTCTACCCTATCTGTCACATGCTCAATCCGAGCGCCCGGAAGACAAACAACAACATCTTCTCCTTTGTTTAACGTCTTGTCCGTCTTTCGCAAAATTGAGTCGCCCATAAAAACCCTTTCTGTTCTCAATGCACCCTCGATCACTGCTTCAGAGTAGCTCCTCCGTTTTGCATCTCCCTGGTTGCTGACTTTCCCCCCTGCCGCTTTCTCTGTTGGTCCTTTCTTTCCTGTCTCTTTTCTTCCTGACATCTTCCTTGTTATTGACTTCCGTTTGGTCATATCTACTCTCAGTTCCTTTCTTCCCTTCGTCTTTCCTCCTGTCGCATCTACTTCTATCATCTCCTGTCCCCTTGTCCCTCCCTCCTTCTCTACTGTCACTTTCTCCACTGTCTCCTTCATGCATGGCATGTTTTCTGTTGTTCTTTCTCCATTTGTTTTCCTTGCTATCATCCTCCCTCCTCTCTCCATCCCCTTCACAAGATCCGTTAGCTTAGCTAGCTCTGCCGTCAGACAGTCCACTTTCCAACACCCTAAACATTGGAAAGTAAACCCTTCCTCCGTTGTCTCTGACCAAGACTTTCCGCACCCCGATAAGGCAAAATCCACCAAGCTGTGGCAGTGATCACACAGCAAGTGCCTCCTTGCCTTCACTTGCCGCTTGGAAGGTGCCATAATACGATTGATCAAATCAACTTAGTTTATACCAACTTAGTCTTTAGAAAGACTGTTTGTTTATTGTGTACAGCAACTGCAGCACACTACGTGTTATAAACAACTTACTACCTATGCTACCATGAACAATAATTTTATTCTGTACTGGTTCCGTTCCCTAGCGGATACTTTGGACACTACCTATATAAACAGACTAGGGCTTCCTGCTAAAACACTTGCTTATTTTTAATAACAATGGCGCCGAATCAAAGAATTATCCTATGTATGCAGCTGTTTTGCTTACCACTTTATCTGTTATATATCATATCAATTTATCAGATTTGCTAAATTTTGTTTACAATCTTGTTGAAAGCTAGATTACCCTATTTCACCCACTATAAATAATAGTCTGCACAAACTAAGGATTCCTACTAAAAAGCTTGTTTATTTTTAATAACAATGATACCTATTCAGAGTGTTACCTTACACATATAGTTGTTACGCTTATTGCTTTGTCTCTTATATACGATATCAAATAAACAGATTTTGCTCAGTCTTGTTTACAATTTGTCGAAGGCTAGATTACCCTATTATCACCCACGTATACTAATTTGTTCAAAAATACTGTTTACTAACTAAATTTAACCAAAACTGCCACTCAATATATGTCTAGTACACCCTTATGAATAACCTTAGCACAAAAATAATACTTATCAATCAATACTTCCGCTTGTTTTTCAACTTTTATACACCACCAAATTCAAACATCTGCATCCACCAAGTTTCCCGCCGAAGTTCTTAGTTAATTATATAGTAATATTATTTGACTACTATTTGCGGCGGCGTCGGGAATCTATATACGTATAAACATGGGCAATATTAATGTGAGCTGCTGTTATCGTGAAGCCTGAATGAGACGGTTAGTTCCACAGCAATCAAACAACCAAAGAAACACCTATTGAAAAGACATTATTTAAAATGGAACAATGTGCTCAAGATGGATCTCCCTCAAGATCTTCAATTAGATTAGCGCAGACCACTGGCATTAGGATACGGTTAGTGCTACAGCAATCAAACACCTAATGCTATTGTAAGGGCGTTATTTAAAAGGGAACAATGTGCTCAAGATTTGGTCTTTGCCAGCACTGGTTGCAGATGTGTGTGATTCGGCCCAGACCAGACAAGCGCAAGTTGGGCAAAATGCATCGCTTGCAGAAATGGACGATTCAGCCCAATGGGCCAAATACATTTGGACGTTTTAGTCCGAATCATCGGACACCACGTACCCAGGTCCAGGAAAGAAATCAAAAGATACCAGCCAGCCCGCAATGCAGCCAGCCCAGTGTCTGGATTTTGACACTCAATTATCGCCCTTACCAGTACCCGGGCGAAAGTTTAGAACATAATCAAAAACGCGATTGATGCTACGTGCACTAGTGTAGTCCCTAGCTACTTACAAACTTTGAGTAGCGCAAGATAAGGCAGCATCCACTAAATTTTACAAGTTAGTAAACCCGCGCATTCTCAACCCTTGAATTGAATTATAGTCGGTGGATACAAGTCAAAACGGCGATAGCCTCGGTTACCCAGACTCCGTGAGGTGGCAGCACTTTTAAGCCCCCTCAACTCCGCCTGGGACAGTATATGGGCTTAAGTTTCTACATCCGGGCAGCCTTACCCCAGATTAGGGTAGAGACGCTGATTGGCTCTCAGGCCAACTATGAAATAAAATTAAAATAACGATATACTTTTACCACATAATAATATCATATGAAAAGTATTAACCATTGAACTTATATTAACACAAAAGTAAGTAAAAATTCTAATTTACCGTTGTTTATAAATAAGAATTACGGCAGGATTAACCAGTATCCGTGAGGTGGCAGCATTGTCTAGCTCGACCCGGATAGCATACAAATTAAATAAGGAAACCTTTTGATCAAATAAAGCTGTATTATAAAAACTATTAAAAATTAAACTTATATTAACACAAAATAAATAGAAATACAAATTTGCAGTTGTTTATAAAAATATATATTACGGCAGTGTCCGTGAGGTGGCAGCATTTTATAGATCACGGCTGCTACCCAAACAAAAGGCGTTAATGTGGCCAGACGGTCTTCTCGGCGTAGTTCCGCAGCCGAACGACAGTCGGTTAAGCGAGACTAAAACGGCGACAAATGCTGTGCATTAACCGAACCAGACCGGGTATTCCCCACCCAACTGTCAACAATAATAGTCATAATGGGTATTCACGAGGAGGGTGTATATAAGCGAAACGGACATTGCTAACGTAAACGCTAAACAAAGACCGCCCAGTCTTCACTAAATTTGTTTTTATGTCCGTTCAATATCTAGTCATTTCACAGAGTGGACACAACTTTCACATGGAGTTTTGGTGAGGATATAAAAATATCGGAGTGGCTATACGTCCGGATACGGACGAATAGCCTGGGGGACTATTCGTCCGGATACGGACAAATAGCCTATGTCAAAAATGGGCTATTTGTCCGTTTCCGGACGAATATTTTTGCGTATGCGCTATTTGACCGGACAAATACAGATAAATAGCCCGACATCGCGCTATTTGTCCGGACACATAGTAAACGCGGTACTTGTACCTTCTCACGGGCGTAAGTGCTATGCTATTGATTAAGAAGGCATGTTTGTATGTATGTTTAAATAGCAACTGTTTCTTCTGAAATAGTCGCAGTGCGGCAAGTTTTATTCACATGTTCAACTGGCGGGCCGGCCAGTATATCATGTCACTCGCACAACACGAGCGATTTACTTGGCATAGATGGGTAATGGTCAAATGAGCTCATTTTTGTGGTTTCTGTTGATCAATATTTCAATAAAAGTGACTTTAAAATGACATAACTTTATTATTTATATAACTGAAATGTATATATGTTTTACATTTCTCCTTTCTTACTTTTATGCTTATATTAGTGCACTACATATGCATGTTTTACATTACTGTCAGATTTCAAGTGCATGACATGTAGTTACATACCCTGTTAATGATGTCGGTATGGAATCAGTTACCATAAATTAGTAATGTATTCTAGATAATAGAGATCACGTAGCAAGTTTTTTTACTTAGTGCAATACACGATATTTCTATAAATACGAAACGAAAAACAGAGATCAAGGTCACTCCATGGTACGTGGTCCCCCGGCCTCAAGCCAATGCACACGAGGATTGTATTAGTTTATACACTTATTAACCCTGTCATTAAACATATATTTCTAAGTTTTCTAGCTATTGTTAATTTTGCCCTACATCTCTTCTTTATTGCAGTGATATATAGACGGGAACGTCTATACATGCCGCGTTTCCGAATGTTGTCTTCCTACACGCCTGCTGGAGATCTCCATACTCCATATGTTACCGTTCATGGGGTTCCGTCTTGCCGTGTGTCGCCTATGGTCATCCCGTAGTGGACAGTGCTGCAGTAGGTGTTCACCGGTCTTCGGGCCGTGTTCTCGGGAGCATATTTCGGACTGGCCGATCTTTCTGCTTACATACAACGCTTCGTCGGGCTCCATTTAAATCATCTTCCTCGTCTTCACTGTTGCCTTGATTCCAGTTACCACACATCGCAGCTTTTCTTTACTATGCTCGTACATATACAAATGGGATGTAAAATCACCACCGTACGTGCAAACCTGTATAACAACTACCATATAAAACCTAAACAGTTGCACAATACATAAAATAAAATTATTAACTGTTATTTATTAAAGGTTCCCAATCATTTCGTTTTGCCCATCGCCAATCCTTTTCTTTTATGTCGTGATGTGTAATGTTTCAATAGTTTAACTAGTATGCACAGTCAGTTTAATTTTAAAATGCGTACTTGTCTTTTTTTATTCGGCAAAAAAGAATCGTCGTTACACCGGGTATAACTGGTGAAACCATTAGCCGGTGTAGACGTCCTGCCATTTTTGGGTCACGTGTTTTGAACGAGATCGGCATCCTACGCCTACGGCGCAATAAACAAACCGCATGTGCTTTTGCGTGTTGTGACGAACGTTCCGAAGTGTTTCTTCTGTGAAGGTATGTATTACGTGCTTTATCGTAGTTAGCAACCAGGGCGAGTAGTCGTGGGCTAATTCAACAAGAACTGCAACTTGCGAACTTCATTATAGGCCTACTCGGCGCGGATTATCTCACTTGTTAGATTATTTTTAAAGTTTGACAGTCGGCATCGCTTAGGCCTTAGGCTTAGCCTTAGTCTCCGCCAGATAGCTGACATACACTCATACAGCATGTATTTATACTTTTATATGTATTGAATTTGATTACGCAGGATCTTGTTCATAAGCTGTGTCATTGGCATTGCGAAAGTACATATCCAGAGAGGGCACTTATGTACAAGTCGGATCCACCTCGATTGACGCCGTTCTATTCAATTAATTTTGCTGAAACTTTGTACGATGCTTCCTTCGTACTCGATCACACGTGAGTATAAACAATAACACAAGTAATGTAACTGAAATAACGATAGTAGTAAAACACAAATCTGTTTCCAAAGCGTGTAAATAACTGTAAATGATTTAAATGTAACAACGTATTCATGATTTATGTTAAAACTATACTCTTAAATAGTATAAATTAAAACGTTCAATACTTTTATTTAATGCATGCTAACTAGTAATCTGCGTGCGATTTATCTTATAATACATAATTACAATATCATTTCAGCTAAAACAATGTGCAGTTGTTTCTTATATCATATCCATACTGCTGATACTTTTACCCTTTTCACAATTATTTGTTGAAAATGGCTGCGGCGGGAAACATTCCACTCTACAGAGATGTCTCGAATATGACGCTCAGAGAGCTGCATGCAGCAACAGCAGATATTAATGCCACTGTTGCATTTTGCCAGTCGGTGGGACTGATCCACCAGCAGCGTCGGTGTGTAACATTTTACATAATTATGAATTTTCTACTTTCTATGTCACAGGCACAGTCCATGACCAAGAGGTCGTAGCAGGTGCCGCTATGCCTATGTCATGACGTACGTCCCACGTGCCATTATAATTGTTTTGATCAAGGACCATAGGCTTAGCAAACCCGTATAGCTAAAATTATATATATGAACCATTACACAGTAAAGTGTATTTTCAGCCGATACAATATTATCCCGAATTATTTGCTTAATTTATCCTAAACATTATTATAAAAATAGACCGTGGACGTGGTGACGGTGTCGACATCAATGCCATGGCATGGGCATGGCCAATAGTCAGCAGTATTACAGATATATCGCATTACTATATAAAAAAAGTAAATAATATTTAACGTGTGTTATGGCTGAGACAACGTGTTATGTGTGCGCGTGCGCATGCGTGTATGTGTATGCATGTGTAAGTACGTGTACGTGTATGCATGTGTATGTGTATGTATATTTTCTCCACATGCTTACATATATTGGTAAGCCTGGGTCACCAACAAACCATGCAGCGTATTTGGAATATAAATAATTATATAAAATAGATCATAGATATAAATGAGAGGGATCGCCGACTCCGAATGGCGGGGAAATATGTTCGAATTTCGCAGCGCCCTCACCGGGAGTCATAGAAAGTCGAAACCATGGACGCTCACTGTTCCAACAGTGGCAACACGCCAGTGGATTGTGTACCAATTTAAGAACTTCAGGATGTACTTGAGGTAAGATTAAATCGGAATATCATTATATAATATGGATAGTTTATTGTCAGGTTTTGTTTTAAAACGGAGACATACAATTAAGTCATGCAAAAGACAAAAACAATACGAGCGATATTACAGGTATCATTCACGGTCTAGTATCACTCGGGTCTCGATCAGAAATACTGGGCACTACAGTACTTGTATATCCAAAGTTTAGTCAATTAAGCAAGCATATATAACATATGTAGTGTTGCCATACTACAGTCAAAGAGTTTAAAATCAATTATTCTCTTAATTTCTCGTCTTGCCATGGCTCCATGATCGAGGCCATGGCAGTGGCATTGGACATTGGACATTGTGTCATTTGTGATTGAGGGATTCTATGTCTGACTATCACAATAACTATGACTGGAGGTAAAGTGATTACGCTAGACTTCATTGAATAGGCGGATCTTTTAGCGTGTTTACAAGCATTTTATAATATTATGTGGAACTAAATATAATTAGGCCTTCAAATATTTTACTCTTCCTGGTGCTTCTACTTGTTGCTCGTAGCTGATTATAACATCTTGGATGCTGATATGTATACATTACATACAGTTACTATATTTCTCTTACATATTACCACATTAATATTAGTATTATATTTATATTATTTGTATTTTATTTTCAGTACAAGTCACAAGGAGTCACCGCAGTGACAGCATCACCACTGAACAAGTGTTTGAAATTTGAGGTCTTCCCATCTTTGTCAAAATAACTCATGGGTAGAGTTTCATCATTGTCAAAACATATTAATTGCACTTGCCAATTGTATCATTAACCATACATAACTCATCATTCATTATATTTAAGGTCATGGAGGAGCTCATCAGGGTCAATCTTAGGTTTAGCAGGAGCAGGCTGTTGTATGTTATGTTGATGGTTTTGTGTTGATCGAAGAAATTATGTTGTAATGATGAGCACTGATTGTTAATCACATCAATAAAAGAGAGCGTGAATTATTTACAAGTAAACTGATATTGACAGATTAGAGGTTTATGCGAGCGAAAGGATGTTATGAATTCTTTCTTTGTGTCTTGTGAATCTACTTTTTAGAAGTATTTTTATTCTTCAGATAATCACTCTTTGCAGTGTTATAGTGCTTATGTTTGCAACAGAAGCGATGTGGTATCCCTGTTTTATACATGTACACATTTTTATGATGTATTTGTTAAGTCACAGGACCCTGTGCTCATGCATACACATCCTTTGGGTTGTTTGAGATGTCATGCAAACAGCTTATAGGGAAATATCTTTGTCAGATTAAGTCACAAAGAAAGCCGACAGCCTTGTGAAAGACTGTTTGAATGAATAATAAATGTGTTAATGAGAAATAGGTCAATCAGATTTTTACAAGTTCCGTTTTCAAAGATACCTTTGTTGTGAGAAGCATATTACAGAAATACAAGTTACTGCTATTCCAAAATAATTGTTAATGGTTTCATTCCAGAACACATAGCTAAAACAGAGTGATTTCATCTCATTCTATGTGCACACAATAACTTTTCATGATATATCTGCACAGTGTAGTTGAGGTTCATACTGTAGCAAATCAATATTTCCTAAAACAGTAACTAAGGATTATGTTTCTTCAGATTTTTTTTCTTACTCATTATTGTCAACCTGAAGTATTGGCACTTTGTCATTAGAATTATTCATGCCTCCAATATGTACAGCGAACAATAAAAATGTATTTCCTTTTACCTGCTATTGTTGTTTGCAAATATTTATTGTCATGCCGATGACATGTTAAGTCACCATGTATACATCACTTGCAACTCATAACCAATGATCGGCATGTGTTTTATTAGATTTTGAATTTAGTGACACTATCTTCAATGTAACAGGACCCTTAGATTTTATGTACATTTCTGCCAGCAGTATTTCTTTGTCATGTGAACCTGGAAAGTCAGGTTTCTTTGGGGGCAGAGTTGGTTTTCCTGGTACCTATCACAAGTATAAAACAGTACAGTAGAGTACACAAGTATATTAAGAATACCTAAGCACACATCTACCGGACAACATGTTATTTTTACAAGTACCTAGTAATGTTGTTAGTTTTCCAAATGACATAAAATTGATTGCTGCATGGTGACGTAGTATTGAATGGACATGTTAATTATAATCCCGTAACATTTTATAATTGCATGCATTTACTAAAACCTCATGCCTATTATGGTTAACTTTATGTGTAAAAATAATATGTTAACTGACATTACATATAACAGTGTCTTAATATACGTCCAAATTGGTAGTGTTGAATTGGCATTACTATATGTCATGCCGACCAAAAGACAACTTTAGTGGATACTAACATAAATCCTGGCTATAAGTACATATGACATGGTCCATCACTTTGCAACAGATGGGTTGTGGCTTCCACACAAACGTGGACTCATAAAAGTACACAAAATTTACTGGTTCATGCATTAACACACTATGATACATTGATGAAATAGGCATAAGGATGGAAAAATAATACTACAATATTATATGAAACAGTAAAATAATCAATCAATGTGATATATATATATACATTATATATATATATATACATTATATATATATGTATAATGCACGTTTTGACCCGACCGTAAAGCCAAGGCCAAAATCCTTCCACACCATTAAATAGGACGCACGGTTATTATGTTCACATGTGTCTTTTACGAAGTTTGTTTTCTGTCCGCAGCACTTTCAAACACTTTATTTGCTCGCATTTGGCGGAATAAGTATTTATTATTTTAATAGAGTTATGGATTAA
>OZ024859.1:33955381-33965381 GCA_964017155.1 Oasisia sp. SBJ-2009
TGTGGCCATTGGTGGCCCAGGTGTCACCGTGGAAATAGATGAGAGTCTATTCTGCAGACGGAAATATAACGTTGGGCGACAAGTCACAGAACAATGGGTGTTCGGGGGCGTTGAGGTGTGGAACACCTCAGCGACGAGGGTTCCTCGTCCCCGTAGACCGACGGGATGCTGCGACTCTGCTGCCCGTGCTGCAGCAATATGTGCTGCCCGGAACAACAGTGGTATCAGACTGCTGGCGGGCCTACAACACGGTGGGTCGACTCGGGTACCAGCACCTGACAGTCAATCATGCACTGAATTTCGTGGATCCGATCCCTGGGGCATGTACCAATCACGTGGAGTGCTATTGGAAAAACGCAAAAATGCGCAACAAGAGGGAGGGAGGCACGGCGAGGACCTTCCTGGACTCGTACCTCATCGAGTATATGTGGCGGAACCAGTTCGGGGGTAACCCACTGCAGGCGTTTTTCGAGCAATTGCGGGAAGCGTACCCAACTGCCTAAATGCCTCGAACTCCGCTGTCTTGACAATCAGTTTTTAAATCATTAATCGGTTGTTATGTTTTTGAAGCCGAGTAATAACAGAGTACTAACCTGTCAATAAGACACTTGGCGAACGCTGCATCAGTTTTGATGCCGGTCATTACTTTTGTCTGAATCCATAAACTCATGGGATCGCCTTTCCTATGTACACTTTTGCGGGCGGTCGATTTCGTTTCAGTTCTGCTTGTGCCCTTTTCTTTGCGAGTCGGTGGCGTATTTCCGTGGGCGACCACACATTGACATTTAATATAAAAACGAGATAAAATGCAAAAGCAAGTCGGAAAAGAAACACGTGTGTAAATACTGCCTGGATGGGGGTCAAGGCCGATCTCGCGACATCACATAATCACCCGCTATCACGTGATTAAGGCGAAGATGGTCTACCACATAAAACCCGTACGGTAGAAATTTTCAGTATGAAAAAGACTATATAAATCTTGGGCAAGCCTAAAATAGTTTTTACATTTTAACAAAAAACGAATAAACAAATGCGCAAAACCGAAACAGTATGTCACAGGGGATACTTGGTAGGTTTGCTCTTTCGCAAAATTAGCATGAAACGCGAGGAGCAAAACAATCGAACTGATTAAGCATTTTTAAATAAATACAAATTTCAGTAGACGTCCATCTACCCCTCCCCATTGCAAAAATAACAGTCGGCTAAACTTCCAGACGTCCACCTAAATTATTGTGTAAAATGTAGTCACGCAGGCTATTCGATAATATTCCTGTGGACGTGGTAAGTGGTGTGAAAAGCTGCTTGCAATTTCGTTCGATGGATGCAAATTTCAGGGTTGTTTACAACACTTTCACGGTTTTTGACGCACGGAAAAAATGTGCTCTGCGTTTGCGTTTCTCAAACATCTGGTTGCTTCGTTCATTTTAGTTTGTTACAAATACCTTTGTTGCGAATTTGTAGACGTTATTTTACCTACAGTGTCCAATATATCTAATAAAAGATGGATTCATTCATAATAACGCTAAAACTGATAAGAGGCACGAAAATGGGCATGGCAACATCAAGCAAAACACAGCCGCCTCACTCCATATGCCCATGACAGTACATGTAATTAAGCAATTTGTCGGCATCACATGCAAGCGCCTTGGATGGAATGATAAACTGCGAAAACAACAATGGATGATAGTCGATAGATTAGAATCACATAGTCATAGGTCTACATTTTTTAGTCATTAATGTTTGACTTATATAACGTTTCACCGGAATCATTCACAGTCGCAGAACGAACACACCGTCCTACCTAACCTGGAATGATTTTAAGCTTCGTCAACTTCCTATGAGCAAGAACCCAATCGTCTAATAGCATATCATATCCATGTGCGCACCGATCAGTCACTACAGCATCTCCAAGCAGAACAACAAGGCATAACATGTTATGTTGTGACTCTGGTGGCACCACCTGGCGGAGTTAACTGGTAATAATCGCTCGAAGAGGAAAATCCGTTATTTACTCACACATTTGATCGATTTCAGTCATTAATTATTATTTTGTGATCACGTGACAAGTGCACACGTATAATACAGGTGTAGTAGATAAACCACGTGAAATTTGTATGGTTTTTTGTCGAGGTGCGGGCCTAAATTGCAAAAGTACCACTTTCTAAACCGCATTTTTGTCGTACATCGACTGATCGAGTGACGAGTCGCCGTTTAATCATAATGTCTGGATTGGAATCGAAACATACTGGTCAGCCCGCGATTTGTTCCAGTATGTGAAGAAACGTTTCCAAAGTATACTAATATTCAAAATCTGAAACACCTATTTTATTACACTTGTGCAAATGATTGGTTAATTAGCAAAGGTATATTTTTGGCGAAATACAAAATGTACATCGCGAGACGAAGTCGAAGACGAAGTTGCGCGAACAAATTACAAAATCTTTCGGTGCCGCGAGTCGAAATGGTAATTAACGCGGTGGTGGTAATAATTACAAGATTTAACCAAATTTAACAAGATTGCCTCCATATGACAAATGAACTGGGAAGCCTTCGGCATAATAAGAGTCCAACCCATAAATAATCTATGCATATTCCGCATTTCTGAAGTATTTGTAGATGTTGTTTATAAAAACGTCACGATATAGGGACCATTACGCAACGGGGCCTATGAGTATTTCGTGTTTACAATGTAAGTAATTTGTCAAAATGTATGTTCACAAACCTCATTTTACATCTTTGCGTGTTGACACCAACGTTATGTCCAAAGGCAAAGATGGCGCGGATTTGAGTTGAGGGACACATAATGTCTTTTATTAATGACTATAATATAATGTACTAGATTTTGGCAAAACAAACTTATACGACCAACCATTTCCAGTTTCATAGAATGGCAACTCGACTATAATGGTACGACAAGAAAGACACACAATTAGTTTGGCACTGTACTACGGCAACGCTAATTACGGCATATATCCACGCTTAATATTATTTGTAACAATTTGATATACAAGTGCTGTAGAGGCAGCTCAGTATTTGTGACAGAGTCGGCGATAAATCAATAAATTTATTATATCTGTAGTTGATGGTATTACTTTGTATGCCAATCTTCTTGTACTGAAATTAAATCATATATAGTGACGTGATTAATTATTATTATTATACTGAAATACTACACGTTTTAATTATCCAGGTGATTATGATTATATTAATTATGATTGTGAATGCAGGGTAGGCTATTTTTTCTACTACATGACATTTTTCTAACCACTATATATTTTTTAAATAATTATTATAATTATTATCTTAATTTGTTATTATCATTATATAACATCAGTAATACATACATACGTAGGGCCGCACGTTTCGATTCACCAGGTAGGTTCCGCAACAGGGCATTTTTAGACCAATGAGTAACGAGCATGTGTCCACGTGGACAGCCTCTGTTTACACGGTACACGTGACAATGTTTCCACGTGGTTTTGCTTGTGTTTATTGTACACGTGGGGAGCGGGAAACTTCAGTTCGTCGACGGCAGAAATGACTGCACATATATGTACATAACATTTACCAAATGTCACGTACTTTCTCTTCAAAGTGCAAGGGTGTACACAACTATTTCTATCATACTTTTTATTTCCACTTATACTATTTCTGTTCAGTTCGTTGAGATAAAATGCGCAGAGCATGCATGATCACACATTACATACCATAAACACGGAATTCGAAACAACTACATCTAGGTTTAGCCAAATAATTACGAATACTTGTTTTCACCACGTGTACAATAGAAACACAAGCAGAACCACGTGGAAACATTGTCACGTGTACCGTGTAGAGGCTGTCCACGTGGACACATGCTCGTTACTCTTTAATTAGCTCATTAATTGGTAGAAAAATGCCCTGTTGCGGAACCTACCTGGTCAGTTAAAACGTACCGTAGGGCCTACATCCAATATATGTAGGGACCCGTCATGGTGGTCAGCACGACAGCGATCTTTCAGGGTTTAGTGCTGGTCTCCAAAGATCAGTCATTACGTATAGTTACAATATTGTGTCTACTGTATTATTATGTACGCAATTGATCTGAAATAAATAAAATATCTATCTTAGTGTTGGAACAGTGAGCGGCTATACTTTCGACTTTCTGACTCCCGGTGAGTGCGCTGAAAACTTTTAACGTACTTCCCTGTCATTTGGAATCGGCGATCCCTCTGTTTTATATCTATGATTATTATGATACTTTACAATATACTCTTGTCTTGTTTTGCAGATAACATGAATGGTTGCAGCTGGGTGACCCGTCTACTGGCATTGATGATTGCTGCGGAGTCAGGTATGCAATTTGCATAAGGTTGCTGTCAATTTACCGAATTGTGTGTCAAGGACACCCAATATTCAAAGTCATCATTGCACATTTGTTTTCTAGCCAAGACCATAGCACACACCCTCTATTTAGCAACGTATTTTGTAGTGTCAGAGCAGTAAATTTTAGTTATTAATGTGCAAACAGTACAGTTTGAACCAAAGAGAAACAAAAAATGATGAAAGACCACTTTAAGATAAACAACATGAAAAATGTATGGGGCTTAAGTAGTTGCAAAAAGACAAAAGTCACACAAATTACTAAACGACACAAGAATAACTGTCAATCTACTGACTATGCCAAATACCTCAATAGATTATAATATTATGCAAGTTTCGATTGCCAAGAATTTAATGTTGAGCTGGAGGGGATGAGACTCCGTCTGGCAAATGCATAATTATCTGGATGAAAAATGGGGAGATTACTTTTGGTAATTATACTAATGAAGCGGTTCTTAAAGTGCTTGAAAAAACAAAGCAGTAGGATCAGATGGGTCAGACGAAATATACTGAGGACATGTTCGTTTACCGCCATTTAGAAACAAGACATATTTCTACATATTTTTAATACAAATTCAGCCTTATCTGCTCTTACAAAAACTGTTTGACATGTATGTTCATAAAATGGATTTTATTTTATAAACTGCCCACAGTTTGGAATCATCAGCAAACTGTTGATTCAGAACAGAATGAAAGAAAGTTTGTAAAACAAAAGAAATGTTGATTGATTTTTGAAGGAAGATACAAAATTATGCCTAATTTTGTTGTCATTAAAAGGGTTGGAGTTAACTGAGTGGTGATTTTTGCGACGTACATATTCGTCGATATTTTCCTCTTTCTGTTGCAAAAACTACTGCGCTACTCACTAGTAGATTAGACTATTGTAATTTAAGCTTTTCATAATATTGCAATTAAGGACATGATAAAACTACAACATGTTCAGAATTGCTTAGCAAAGGTAGTAGCTCTCAAAGATTTACTCATTTTAAAGTCTCTGCATTGGCTTCATGTCCGATATTGTATCATCTCTAAGATCAGTACTGTTACCTATCCAGGCACGCCTATTTATTCTTTATTCAGTTGAACATGTTGCTAAATGGCGCATCATTTAAAGATATACATTAACCACCTTGACTATCCACCATAGCTCCCTCTCGTGTCAATCAATCTGAAGACAACTGAATTGTTTATTGACTCTCAGATCGAATAACCACACACACTCGCACGCACGCACGCACGCACGCACGCACACACACACATTTTCCGTACAACAATGATTTTATTATACGTAATCATATGTTTTACTTATACTTTTAATATATTAAATTCTTATAATTTGTTTAACTACTGTAGTCAACACTACTGAAGAGTGTTTGTAATTTGCATTTTAGCGTGTACAATTAAGTGTATTATTATTTGAATATAGAGCCGTTGTCGCAGACAGCTAATTGAATACGACTTTCCGTTAACATTGTTGAAATGGCTAACTGGGTAGGTCTAGTGATGTTTACCAAATTTAGCGCGACGAGCTAAAACAAACATTTACAAAACTGATAAAAGTGTAAGTTTAACACAGAACCTTGAAATATGGTACATAAAAATAACGACATATGGGCAAATCTGCCATAATGTTTAGTGTCATGTGAATAGAAGAAGAGCTGTGGTACCTGCAACTCGGGTTTTAGTTTGTCCTGGCTGATAATTGTATTGGCAAGACAAGATTTACCTGAAAACATGATACCCAGTAATATCGAGTGATGTTTATTTTCAGTTCCCATAAAGATTTAGCTGCTTTTCCAAATTAAATCAGGACACCTGTACTATGTTTATGTCACACATCTCCCATAAAATGGAAAAATCATATTCACCAAGACAAACGTTGTCATATCTCACACAACTTAGTCACACAACTTAGAAATAAAACCTCAACTCGCAGGTACCACAATTCCTCTCCTGTTGATTTGACACGTCCCGTTATGTCAATTAGTTAACAAACCATATTTCAAAGCTCTGCGTAAAATATTCACTCAATGTTGTTGCAGCAGAGACGTAGAAGACGTTTTAGTTCAACGTTGACAGCTTGCAACTTTTGTTTACCTCATGTAGGCGAGACGTGGTCAGACGACAACGAACCGCACGTAGTGGTCTATTTGTCAGACACGATTATGTTGCCATGTAACCACACTGTCGCCAAGGCTGACCTTGAGGCTGTCGCGTGGAGGAAAGATACTGAGACGATAGTTGGAGAGTATGACATTGGTGACGATCCTCCCGTGTCCTTCTATGACTCCATGGAAGGTCGAGCCAGTCTCAAGGTGTTCCCGCCAGCTCTAATGTTCTCCAATAGTTCACTGGAGGATGCTGGTGTCTACCAGTGCGAAGTGTTTCCGCTAGTAGACGATCCCATCGTATTCCGCTACATAGTCATAGTCAACGGTAGGGCACTTCTTTATATACAGACACATTCCCCTGTCAGATACAAGTTTGGAATGGATTGTATGTCTAGTATATGTGCATGAACACCGAGCATGTTTTGGACTGGTAAAGTGTTGATCCTGCAGGATTTCGTGTGTGTAAAGTATATATATATATATATATCAGAAAGTATTAATTAAAGTATTAGATCTCTGTAAATTATTTGTAAAGATTAGGGTAAATGTGCGTGTTGTCCGACAGTATCGTCTACCAGGCACATTATCAAAAGAAATTGCAATAAAACAATATCAGAACGAGTGGCACCAACTAGTGTCAGGCGTAGAACCACTTCTTTTTATTCAGCCATCATCGTCATTTAACGGCGATGTTTCTAGACTGTGCTAGGTTTGCCTTTCAATTGCCTTCCTGAAAGTGGCACAGTCCTAAGCATCCCATGAGTTGATACCCACCAGATTCAAGTCTGCAGACACAGACTGCTGTCAGGTTTTCCTTGTAATATATTATAGGAAATTGACTTTCTTTGGATCAAAATTTATTGAAACGTGCGACGTTACGGCTCAGTATACATACACCGTCTATTCCTGTTTTGTTTTGGGATTTGTGAACAGAAAATGACACAGAATATTTAATAATTTTCATATTTCAATTAAGGCATCAGTTAAATAGTTTTTCGTTTTTGTTCTTTGGTTGCCTTGCCACGTTACCTTGTACGCAAATGGTAGCGTTTTGTAAACATTAACTGAAATTGCATCGTCGCTTAACTATCTTTGCCGACAAATACGGGTAAACATTGGACGTTTCGATTTCATCGTTTTATTCTTACAATCCTCTTCTGGCTTAACTAGGCATTTCTGCCTCTTTCAGAAAGTATTGATTATTTAATTAATTACATTAACCTTTCAGAGGTCAACTATTTTATTAGATATTATGTTAAAGATAAATACATAATATAGAAACGAAGATCATGATCATCAAACCTCAACAAAAGTAAAGCAAAAGCAACATCTTGACAACATTGATATAGAGATATGCATCAATGGAGACTAGACTCCACGTTGGAGATAAACAGGTGTATCCTTGCGTGTAATCATAACCCTTTAGAGCTTCAGATGTTTTTGAGCTGTATAAATGCTACTCTCCACTTGCCAATCCTTACTCTGACATCTGCTTTGGAGTCATCCTGCATGTCAATGGTCATCATCATCAGCATCATTGTGCACCCACAGTGACCCGTGGATGGGAGAACGCCTCAGCATGCCACTAACTCTTCTGCCTATCTTGCGCTATCCTATGCCAGAAGGTCAGGTTGCCAAAGCTGATTTGGGGCCTAACCCTCCACCGACTGATAAAAATAGTGTTTTCTCGCTGGATTCTATATCCTTAGGACTTCTATAAAGAATACCAAGCGGATATCCTTGAGCAATTCGAGATATCCAAGATGGCGACCAAGATGGACGCCGGCGCCAATAGAAAAATAACTTTTTAACCAGTGGACTTAGAATATACGTGATACCACGTTTTTTAGCTGAACTTGTTATGAGCAATCTATTTTTTGGGTTATTTTTGCAATTTGAGGTAAACAAAAGGTCAAAGGTCATGTTTACTGTAATAAAGACATTACTGACATTAGGTTCAAAGGTGAGATTTGCAATTATTCTGAACTTAATTGTGGAAATGCATGTAATTTGACTATATAAGGATCGAAGGCATATAGCTTGATTCTATTTAAAATATGTATGCCGCCATATAAAATCTTAAAAGCAGGAACATAAATAAAACCACCAGCCAACTTAGAGAATGAAATATAAAAATAAAAATATCCTACTTGTGGGGAAAACGGTTATTATTTAATCAGTCTGACGTTGTATTGCATCCCGCCTGTATACACCATGGTTGAAGTAGCTAATATATATATATATATATATATATATATATATATATATATATGTATGTATATATATATGTATGTATATATATATATATATATATATATATATATATAATTGAAAAGTAACATTTCACTAGTGTTCTTTAAATCTCGTTATGCTGCTCCAAATCACCGATCCTCTACCTGTTTATATTGAATGTTAAATATAGCAGAACAAATGGAGAAATGTTCACTAGTTTGCATGTAATACCAAGAAAGGGATGAACAATGATGCTTATTATGATTGAACCCACTGATTATTGTATTATTATATAGTATAATTACACATCAACAGTTTGCCTTTCAGCAAAACCATTCAATGAGGCAATTCGACTGAACGGCCGGTCATACCAGGACTGTGAGGAGGTGTCTTTATCGGAATCAACAGACGACCACCTCTCACTCTCTTGTACCGCTTCCTCAAAGCCAAGTTCACGTTTGTCGTGGACGGCCGACCCTGCGACCTCAGCCCTGGTGGTGAATCAGACGATTGTTGATGAATGCACTACAGCGAATGGCATCGTGACGTGCGAACAAAATGCAACTATTGTCACCAAGGATTTGAAGTATTTGGTGCAAGTGACGTGTGAAACCCACTTTGATGATAACCATATAAATATAACCAGCAGGAGAGCCTGTGTGGTGCTTGTGCCTCATGGTAAGTATCGGTTAATCACCCACATGTCATTCTTAAACTGTTCTATTTTGAAGTGTGTGATACAATTTACTATATACAACATTTTAGTAACAGTTTGTTACACTACATGATGCATATATATATATATATATATATATATATATATATATATATATATATATATATATATAATATATATATATATATATATATATATATAATATATATATATATATATATATATATTTTGACGGGTATGCCCAGTGCATGCTCGTCGGTGTCAACAAGAGTCACACATGATTCATTTGGCGATGGTGGGTTTCATGGTGGCGTGCAAACTGGTGGCAAGAGACTAGAAGTCTGGCAGTAGATTAATGTTTTTGGGAGAGGAGAAACTGCCTTCATTATCACGTCCGTCATTGTTGTTAATGGCATTCGTTGGACACGAAAAAATGGATCCGTTAATAATATGTAACTATGTAATATACACAATGTCTAATTATTATAACTAAAATGTACTGAATATGCCTTCATTTCATTATTATATTTTAATAAAACTACGAAAAATTTATAAAAATTAAATATTAAAACTACTGAACCTGATCATATATCGAAAAAGAACTTCTGGTTAGGGCCCC
>OZ024859.1:33970381-34025381 GCA_964017155.1 Oasisia sp. SBJ-2009
GCAAACTGTCTAAGAGAGAAACGTCAACACAGAAGTACTCCCGCACGCACACAAACACAGTCTAAATCAATTATAGTTTTCATTGTTTAATTCCCGTACCTATGATGAGATCGTGCAGTTAGGTGTGAGGAACTTACTTCACTCTAGTTGTCAGTCTGTCTCAATTACACACGTCTAATGCTCTTTTCTCGAGTAACATGTATTAAGACAGTGTGAAAGCACAGAAACACAATGCACGGTTGGCTGCTAATGCACCAGCTAATGCTTTGCATCATTGAACAGTGAGGTCCTGCAGCCTCCAATCGATCAGATCACTGAACTCGTCTTGTGTGAGTCATGACTGGCCACTGTCTGTGTCTTGTCTACTGCTACTGTGTTGTCACCTTGCACAGTGTAACACGAGAACAGTTAAGAGTAGCATGCAAATTACAGCTTCTTGTGAAGTAGACGTGATCAAGGTAAAGGGATTAGGAATAGATAAGTCAAAGACTAATTTAATACATTGCAACCATTACTATGGAATTCAGGTTAATGTTAAAATGAAATAGCAGAACAATTTCATTTTTTCTTTCTAAATGTTCGTTTGAATCCTGCTGCCAAAATTGATACTGCAGGGAATACTGACTTGAAATCCTGTATAAATAAACAGAAAGTTGGGACAAGATTCACATTCTTACCAATTGGGGAAGGACAAACACAAAACAGGATAAATCAACAAAACCCAAAGTAAAGCACTGTATATGATAACATGTAAATGCCTTAGCTAACCTGCGTAATTAATCAATCGTTTTGAAATGGAATATTCTCTCATTATTTCATATCATTCAATCCTAATCAAGCTTGAACATTACGACATACTAAATATAGAGTTAGATTGGCTTAGAAGCTACATATGTAACAGACAGTCTCTGTTGAAATAAAGAACGTACACTTAACTATGTAAACAGTAATTACAGGAGTCCTTCATGGGTCAATACTTGAGTGAATCTCTACTTGTTTGATATAATAAAAATTATATATCAACGATTTTAAAATGACTTGTACAAAGTTTACTCCGTCGTGTATGCAGACAATATCACACTGTTAAGAAGCTGAACAATCTATCAAGTAAAATAATTCAATAACAAACGAAATAAATTCAGAATGAACCATTCTAACAGGCTGGCTAGCAGTAAGCATGCTGTCACTCAATGCAAAAAACGACGATGATGATGTTTCATAGTAAACAAAGAATTTTACGAAAACAGCGAAATTACTAATATTATGACAACATGTATTTCAATTGAAAGTGTAACACACTTTAAATTTCTTGGTGTTAATGCAGATTGTAATGTGACATGATCATGTCATATCAACAAATTATCTTGGATATGCGGTATATATATGTGTGTGTATATATATATATATATATATATATATATATATATATATACATATATATATATATATATATATATATATATATATATATATATATATATTTCTTGACTACATTGAGATATATTATAGATAACAACAATCCCATTTCTGTTTAATTTCTCTAGTTCATTTTCCGTGCAACTTTGATTTAGATATACATATTCATATGTTTTACTCGTACGTACTTTTATTATATTTATTTCTTATGTTTTAATGTTGTCAACACTACTGAACAGAGTTTGTACTTTGGATTTGTAATGTTAAAATACAGCGTAATATTATTATTTTATTTATCGGCTGTGGTACGGTACCGTGAGATACAGTAAGTAATGTTATCTGCTAAATGTTAGATGGTATATTTGCACAGTTTGTGTTTGTGATCGCTTTACCATTTATATTTTCTAAAGCAAACACGATCATTGTTTTACATAATTTGGTTTATAAACATTAGTATTAGTTAATTAATAAAGTTTCTATGTAAATTGTCAGGGTGGCGTGTACGCCAGCTATCTGCATGCGTGGTCTTAGGGCAAGTCTCCCTGGGTCAAGCGATATTTATTTTGTAAATAAAAAATATATTAATGCTGTGTTTAAATAATGTTTGTTTTTGGTTGATTCGAATACACCCTTTGTGTCGTCTTCTTCTCTCTCACAACAGTCGTATTAACCAATCTGTAGACTCTAGTTATTAGTTCCTGTCTGTTTCTGTTTGTCCCAGCCCCTGTGAACCTGCATCACCTCGCTCTAGGACTTGGTCTGGTGATCCTGTTGCCTGCCCTCGGTGTCGCTGTCTTCATCTTCCTCACCTTCTACTGGAAACTCCTCCCATGTAAGATCACGTTCCTGTCAGGTAAAGTCAATCTTCACATGTGAGATCATAACTGAGGCTAGCGTCTGCCGTAATTATATCAGACGCTAGCCTCAGTTATGTAACTTTCCCCACCTATGGACTCTTAGAAATCCAGTGGACTTTGTGCGACCTTACAGACTACCATGAACAACAGAGTATGGTTATGTCTCCGAACACCAGATGGTCCTTTGAAATTATCATATAGATTGGAAACAACAGACGCTAGCCTCAGTTTGCAACCCCTAGAAATATTGGCAGGGTGCCAGTAAACATGGAGGGATTCCTGTTCGGGCTTTGTCTTAGAAAATCAGATGGCCCTGAAAATGAACATATAGATTGGAATCATTTCTTAGGTAGCGGGTCTGTCGTGGGGGTAAACAGCCCTTCTCGTAGTTATAATAAATATTTAGGAGCCCTAAAAATATATATATATATACCAGCTAGTGTAAATGCATGTATATTATCTAAAATTAGCTAACATTAGCAATGGTGGACGGATGGCATATGGTGATATAGCCCGTAAATAACTGACTTTCGTGACATCCAAGAACATGGCAGTATAGATTGTCAAAACATTATCTACTCATTCAGATGTGTGTGCTTATCAAAATATGTACTCAAAGAGATGCAGAGGCTGCAGATGCTGGGGAAACGTTCTGATGTTGTCACTGGTTCAGTGGGAAGTAATTACAAAACTTATGGATCTGATATCGTACGTGTTTGTTATATTCTGAACTAGATGGATGTGAGACAATTGAAAGGGTGTGTGCGGTATTTAGGGCAGGTATACTTGAATGGACGGTTGTTGTGGTTGCACAGAAGTAAGTGGAAATGGAAAAGTATGAGGAGAAACTGGGAGAAAACGAAAGGTAAGAGGGAAATGACTCACTAAGGTCACGAGTGAACCAAATAGCAATTGCCTCTGCGAAGCGATTCGGTAATCCAGCAGTTCACATTCTACGTTGCCATGGTATCTGAATTATGAAGGCAATACATGGCGCCATTTGTAATTTTCAAAACAAACTTAACCCACGGTCAATCTAGCAAAGGCAAAAAGACAAATAAATAGGCGAAATAAATATGCCATCACTTTGCTATGCCAATTTTCATTTATGTCTTTCCTTTTTTTCTGTTTTTACAACTATGTAAGTTATTAGTTTTTGTACAGTGCTTTGCATTGGACATTTTTCTTTATAAAATAAATACATTATTATTATTATTCTCTCCAGGCTAATAGAAACCAACAACAACAGACACAACTGAACAATCAGGTAAATCATAAAGGGGAGCAGGCCGACAAGGAAGAGGAAACAGCAGCAACAGAAAACAAGGGAAGAGCAGCCGAAGAACTCAGATTCCATCGACCCAGATATCAACACATTGTGAGCCGTCCGGTCAATTCATAGTCGTCGCAGCTTGCACTGAAGGAAATCAGTGTCTGTGTGTCGCATTTTCACTGGAAGGATTTCAGTGTCTGTGTTAAGCGACATTTTCACTGGAAGGAGTTCAGTATCTCTAGACAGTATGTTCTATGTCGCAACCTTGCACTCGTCTGATGTTACTATTATCTTGAGTTCTCAGGACAAATTGTTGCATGAATTCTCATGGATAGCTCAGCACACACACACACACACACACACACACACACACACACACACACACACACACACACACACACACACACACACACACACACACACACACACACACACACACACACACACACACACACACACACACACACACACACACACACACACACACACACACACACACACACACACTAATTGATTTGCACAAATAAGACTTCTTAGACTTGCTACCTACCTTGAATGGCCATGCGGAATAATGCTCTACATGATTCACCAATGTGATGCTGTTGGGGAAGCCTGTAGCAATGCCCCCATGACTACACAAGGCACAGGCGATTAGCCATGGCATTAGCCATTATTATGTTTGTCGCCGTCCCTACTGGCATTGCCCATGCCTGTCTTATCAGTTGACAAGCTGAAACATAATTTATAAAAAAATAATGTTGTACATAAAAATACGTAATGCACATTAAGTCAAGACGTGCCTATAGCTATGCACAATTATATAAAAAGTTACCTTATAGTTTTAACCGGTTCTGGGGCCTTCAGCTTCGCCTTTGCCGCTTCAGAACGATCCAAATATTCAAATAAGTAAGGCTCAATTCAGGCAGAGGGGACATTCCGACCATCACTGGTGCCACCAGTGCCCTTAAAAGAACCGGCACGTCAGGCTAAATAGGTACATCTAAGCCAAATTATAAAACATAGCTCATTAACAGTGTATGGGAATATGGGAGCGGCGGACAAATCGGGAGCCAACACATTTACCTCTTGCAGTCTAGAAAAAGATAGGCTGACTCTTGTGTCACGTGCTTAGGTCAGCCCATCCCACAACCTTGCCGTATATTCAGAATTTAGGTGCACATTTAGGTGCACTCATACAAACACACACACACATATGGTGGTTGTGTTTGATGTTGTGTCTGCATATTACGCCCATACAAATATGTACCTCAGATTTTGTTAATTTGTATAGCCAACTTTGATGCAGAGCATTGTGTCTATATGTTAATGTTTTTATTGCATGATTCATAGATGCTAATAAACGTCTATGTTAGAATTAACCATGTGTTATTTCCTTGTCTTCTTGCCAGTTTGGCGAACTGGCGGAAATGTCGGCAAGAATTTGAACTACAAAGAACCGCGTCAGGTCATGATGGTAAGCCGGATAAACAAATAAATTTAATAGTCGCGTTGTGGCACGCAAGCTAGCTATCGATGTATTCAACATGTTCGCGTTGACGGAAGACTAGAATAATTATGATGTGGTAGTTCAACGGTTTGAATCATGCTGCAGCCCGAAGACGAATGAAACGTGCGAGAGATATATGTTCAACAGCAGAAAGCAATTTTAAGAGGAAGCGGTCGAGCAGTTTAATGTTACCAACCTGAAAATACGAGACAGAGTTGCAACTTTTGAGATCTGCCAGAAAGTATGATACGAAACCGCCTGGTGTTGGGCATAACCAGCTTGCGCGTCATAGAACGGTTACTGAAGGAGGGGGACCTTACCCTAGGAAAGGCAGTACAGATGTCAAGCCGCCGAAATAAGTGAGAGACAAATCCAGTCCATTGCAGCAACAGTTGACAGAGATGCCAGTGTCAACTACTGCAACACCAGGGGGCGACACCAACAACGGAAATCATCCCAAACTACAACGAAAACAAATAGTTCTGCAGAGAACTGTAGTTGTTGCGACACAGTACATGCACCTCGAGCTTGACCAGCTTATGGGAAAACATGTAATAAATGCGGGAGAAAGGGACGTTTGCCCGCGTTTGCGGAACTAAAGCCAAGACGGAGAAAGTTCGCTATGTGTTGCACTGTGAGCCTCTAGACAATGCAAACGAGTTGTTTGTAGGCTTGGTAAACAATGGTGACAACGAAGGCAAACGCAAATGGAGCCAGAAGCTGCATGTTTGGAACTGTTGGGTCAGTTTCAAGTTAGAAACAGGCACTGATGTAAGCATCATATCAGAGCGACAGTATCTGACATTGAGATCAATGCCAAATTTGGAGAAAACCCTGCTGTCGTAACGTCATACACTGGAGAAAGAATTGTGAGCCTGGGGATCTGCCGTGTGTCCGTGCGATCTAAGAAACGGAAGATGCGACCTTCATGGAAGTTGTACGAGATGAGTGTCGTCCAACACTACTAAGAGGCAATGACTGAACTGCGATGACTGTGAACTGTTAGGTTTTGTGAAGCGAGAGCATATCATTGAAGTTGGCAGAAAACTACAAAACGATCAGATGAAAGACAAAATCAAGAAGAAACACCCACACTTGTTTAGGAGTAACGGTGCACTGCCAGGTGTTTACACAATAGTCCCAAAAGACGGAGCTACATGCGTCATCAGGTTTCTAGTCAAAGTTGACGAGCCAACATAATGGGTAAACTCCCTAGTGATCGTGGAGAAAGCAAACGGACAAATGAGACTGCATCGACCCAAAGAACATTTTCAAACCAAGCAAAGTTTTGTATATGCATGTCGTATTAGAAATAAATACATATATCATATGCAGTGTTTTTACTTGTAGTTGTGCTTTTATTGTGCTTACCATTATATTGTAGTCAATCTCGTTAAATAGTTTCAATAAAATGTGTTTACTTTATGTTGTCTTTTCTTTAGTCCACATGCGATTCCAACAATATACGATTTATCAAGAATACCATTTACTGCAAAATCATCATGCAGATAAATAAACTATCATACGCAGGGGCAGGTTCATAAATCGATTCTAGGGGGCACAAAAGCTTCCACTGGCAGATGAATCAAATGGTGTAGGTTAAATGTTACCGATATCGCACCACCATAACTTCAGCCACTCCACTGTCTTATATGGAGTGGTGATATCGGAAAATGCCACAATTTATTATTATCACCTAAACAGGAGCACATTTCAAACACTCTGAGGCACATTAGCATATACTATTATGACAGAGTTGAGCGCAGTGGCTCAGAGGTAGACCTCCGGACTCTCGACTAAGAGAACCCGGGTTCAAATCCTGTGCTGCGGTGTTAAAACCTTTTGCAAGTTTTTTCACTCTATAATTGCTCCAGTTCACTCAGCTGTATAAATGAGTACCTGGCAATAGACAGTGGAGGATATGTTTACGCGCAGCCTTTCGCACATTAATTGTAGCATGTGGTTGGATGCTTTCCCAGAGAAGTTGAGATGGTATTTGATTGAATAGGTCTACCGGGGAAGTAATGTGTAATAGCGCTAATTACGATTTGACGCCATATTTGATGATAAATCCAACATGGCCGCTCATCCTTGACGACTGTCGACTGCAGAAACACAATAAACCGTAACTCTCGATCGAAATGAGCTAGAAACTGGATTTATGTGTCCCTCTTAATAATTGTGATAATCCCCAATCAAATACATATTATTTCATGACCTTTTAGGTTGACCATATAGGTCAAAGGTAAAGATAATGGGTTACAATCAACATGTTAAACCATACCTGGTCACGAAACGTGATATAAATGACGTATGCATGAGCTAGAGGTCTTATCTCAGTTGATATCATCATAGTTCTGCTGAGATAAAGTCAAATAGACGTGAGTATTAACTTGTTGAAATTATAACTAAGTGCTATGCCAAGATCAAAGGTCAAATGTGCCTAAACATATGCATAAATCGTGTCCTCGTTTTCATGATATCTGACATTGGTCACACTGTTTATTAAAAAAAATTATGACAAACAAAAACTAGTGTAACCTTTCAAGTAATTTATAACAATAAGCACCTGTTATGTACTGTATATCTAGCTAGCATGTACACGTACAACAAACTTTCTATCCCACATTTAGCTAACAACGATTCTGACAGTTTCAAACTTGTGATTTGTGGCAATAAATGACACACATCACTACAACCTTTCTGCACGGGCACTGCACATTACCATATTTGCACATGGATAGCACATTAATAGACAGGGAGCTATGACATGTTAACGGTTTGAGGGTGCCTCTGTTACTTTCTTACCCACTCCGACAAAACCCCAGGCGCCTTCCTTCACCCCTTGAAAAACAATATAATACTCTGGTGATGCGTCTACGTACAACAGTCGATGCGGGGGCATTTTGGTTATGGCATTGGGAGCAGATACACTTGTGTGGACCTGGATATGCAATTGATCAAACGTCTTTTCCTATGGCTTAGATCTTGCACCCGCTCAACCCAGTAAGAGGTACACTTCCACTTACTCGATCATCGTTTCCGGTAGCTCTGCTCTATCGTCAAACTCAGTCAGATAGACAATGGGATTGCATTGTATCGCTGCATGCTTGGTGCCAATTCTGCCTGTGACATCGTTTCCAGTGAATACGTGAACCTTCTTCAGAACAAGGCCGTGATTCTCGCCCACTCGCAATGTAGGGGAAGGCGCTCTCTCCTCTCACTTGTCCCAAACTCGACCTAGAGGTTTTTCAGATTATCACGGACTAGCGTATGGGTGTAGTGCAGTAGGCGCATGACTGTGTCTGTGTCATTTAACATAACGACTAAACGTTGGCAGCCATGTTGGACTGCCCAGATGGCATGAGGCATGATCCTTTCATCTGCATCTTTCAATAATGATGCAGGTTCTGGAATCACTATTGGCTCTGTTGGCTCAGTATTGTAGAAGGGAGCTGGAACTTGTTCTTGGTTTAATGGTTTACTACCATGACACTCAACACTACCGATACTACAGAAAGACCAACCACTATTTTCTGAATAAGTTGCAGCAACTGATTCTTTTTTCTCCGATGATACCCAGCATTTCTCGATCTGCGTTGTGGACTCATCCGGGATAGAGCTCTCCTCAGACTATATCGCTAACACGACGAATCATCAATGTAGCACAAATACCCTTGAGGGCTTCGCAAGATGAAAATACAACTATCCGACCTATAGGACTTTGTTTACAACTCGACCGAAATGGTCGAAGCATGATAGGTTGTGGTACTGCCAAACCTTTGGCATAAATTCCAGCAGGGTCACTGTTTCAATCCTTCGTGTGATAGAACTCCAGTAGTTGTATTGTGAATCATCAGACACTACAGAACTACGTTATCATTATATTCAATTCCAACATCAACATCATCGATGAGATATGCCTCCAATTGAGCCACGTGTGAGGTAAAGTCGCCATCAAACAGGTGACTGGTGAGGAGTTGGTCGTCATGCGAGAAGACTTCCGCGAGTGTTATTCCACGTACCCGAGCGATCTCAATGTCCCGCTCGGCTGATCCGAGCAGTTTAGGTACTGTGGTGTAGGATGCTCTATTAGATTTGGTCTCAATTACCGCCAGTATCACACTTCAGCAGGTAACGCCTGTGTATTGTTACTGGAAGCTTCTTTTTCTTAAAAACTAGCTCTCTCGTCTGTATCTTCTCTTCATTCTCGAACACATCCAATCTGACGACACAGGCTTTGATAATGAAGGGATTTGCTACAGCTCGCACAAAGTCAAGAAGACGGGAGACATTGGCATCAAAAATAACGGCTTTGATGTTCCTGAGTTCCCGGTGCATGATGGTCTTATGATGCTCCATCATCCGCTCATTTGTGAGCTTACGGCAGTTTTCTGTATGAGCAGGATGTCATCGGAGATCAGCTCACTCTCCACCACGACTGCGAACATTCGTGAATGGCCGATGGTGGCTACCTGGCTCTTTGATGCCCGCTGGATGGACTGCTCCAAATTTATATCTAAACATATAGGGTTCTGAGTCTTCCGCCTCTAACAACTGAGTTTTCCTGACGTAGAACGACCCTTAGCAATTGACTCCATCGAATTCCTGAATAATTACCGCAACATATTTGCAGGAAGGATACGTGTAATGGCCACCACCATCTCTTCCGATCTGAGATGGTGATATACGTGAATAGGTTGAACATTTTTTGATGTTTATGTTGAATGCAGCCATATCAAACTTGACTTGATACTCATTCGGGAAAGTGTTGTACTTAATAAGCATGGGTTGTAACAGTGAAAAGACCTGTGGAACGTGCTACTTCGGCATTCTTCCCGCCCGTATGCACCTGCAGGTGTATTAAATCATCGTTGAGTTGAGTGTCGTTGGCAAGGACGAAACCTCTCAACTGAAAATATCAATCACCTTGAAAATCATCAGAATGACTTGCATTGATCTTTAGTAGTGACTTCCGGTGAGAATTGAAATCAGAACTCGCTTCACGAAGAGCTCTGCTTCGAATATGGCATCGTCCAGGTCACTACCACTGATGTACCAACCAATGCATCGTGGTAGAATCTTCGCATAGTGAAACACTCCAAACATGCCATAGATGTCCACCACCAATGTGTCTGACTCAGAATATCTGCAACCGTGTGAAACACGCCATCATCTCAGAACACGGGCATCATCGTCTGAGACAGCTGCATGCGGACATTAGAACGTTTCTCGCAATGATATAACCTGTCACAGGGTTTGGGAGGGCTGGCGGGAAGCCCCCACACATTAAAAGAACATTTGCAATGGTGATAAATGCCATCACATGGACATAAACCTCCATGGGGCACATAGGGAAGACCAACGCAAATCATAAAGTAAATCAATTGCGCAGTGTAGCGGCCGGGCTTCATGAATGGATGAGCGACCGTTTGACCTTGACATAGCGCTTACAACCTTTAAAAGTTAATATAACTTCATCAATTTGACTTTATCGCAGCAGAGCTATGACGATTGCAACTGATACACGAACTCTAGCTAATGTATATACCAGTTATATCCCGTTTTGTGACCCGATATGATTTTAAAATGTTGATTTTAACCCATTAGCTTGACCTTTGAACCATACAGTCAACCAGAAAGGTCATGAAAGGAAATTTATTTGATTGAGAATCCTCATAACCATCGAGAGGGACATCAAATCCAGTTTCGAGCTAATTTCGATCGAAAGTTACGGCTTATTGTGTTTCTGCAGTCGACAGTCGTCATGGATTAGCGGCCATGTTGGATTTATCATCAAATATGGCGTCAAATCGTAAAATGGATGGGTTAGGCGTGTCGGGAATGTCAATTTTAGGCGGAATTGATACCAAGTTTGGCTATCTAGCTCTTCTAGATCCAAAGATATGGATGAAAACCTGGTCGGCGGCGGCCATTTTGGATTTCATGCTTCAGTGACCTTATGCCACGGATTTTCAAAAAGCACCTCCTGGATGGTTGAAAGGCATGGTACGTGGAATGGAAATCAAAAGAAAAACTGCGCTTACCTCAACATTTTTACGGGCCTATTTGGCAGAGCCAGGACTATTATACTGTCCGAAGGATTATTACAAGCAGAAGCAGTGGAACACTTTGCCGGTGACAATACTCACGGAAATCATGCATTTTAATCGATTGTTATGGTGGTTGCCATGGTATCGCCGGCTTGTACTTGTGTTTGGCGATCTTGACTAATAATGAAAAGTGCCATTTTCGCGCAGTACAACCTGTTTGGGGCAAACGTATAGATGTGTTATGATTATGTGCAGTTAGACAACTTGTCAGATATAAGTGCTTATCGAAACCACAACGTACATCTACGTAAAATGCAAATCCCGTAAAAGACACATACGACATAAAATTGTGGGGAGTGTCTATTATCTGCACTACACAAATCGCTATGTCTGTGATTGTGTGGTAAACTCAATATTAAATCGGACATTTCAGATAAGAAAGGTATAACACAAGATATTTATGTCCTGATTTTGCTAGTATTCATCAGTCAGAAGTTACAACTGTCATTCATCGGATATTATTATTGTTACCAGTCCCCAATTAGGCCAAATCGGCTCCAGTCGCGCGGAGTCTCGCCATGTATCGTGACCCACTTGCACGCCCTATATGAAAAAGAAAAATATGAAAATGAAAAAATATCAACTGGTCTGCCGTAAAATAGTGTTTATGTTTTAATCAAAACCGAATTAAAACATGTGCAAAAGCGAACCAGTACGTCACAGGGGATACCTGGTAGGTTTGCTTTTTCGCGAAATTAGCATGAAACGCGAGAAGCTGCGTATGCAGCTTTTATAGCGGTGTTACCTAGCGGGGAAACTGCTGAATAATTGTGATTCAAAGTTTTCAGTGCGACTGACCAGTTTTGTAGTTTATGTTGCGCATGGGTGTTTAAGACTGCTGGCACCACGCCACTGTAGTCATACCGTTCCTCCGCAACTCCGATAAATTAGACACCACTAAGGCACTATTAAGTATAAAGTCAGTCAGTCAGTCAGTCAGTCAGTCAGTCAGTCAGTCAGTCAGTCAGTCAGTCAGTCAGTCAGTCAGTGCGTGTGCGTATGTGTGTTTCCCTTCCTCCGGCCCTCTCTCACCCCTTCTCTTCCCCCCTCTCTCTTTCTGTCTCTCCCTGTCTCTCATACTCTCACGCACGCAAACACCCACGCCGACATACACATGCGCGCACACACAGTCGAACAGTCATGTTTCATTTCACGTTTATATATTTACCCAAGTGTACGGATTAATGAAAAACTTGTATTTTAAGTGATTGACAACAATGTAAAACTACAGTAGGCCATAGGCCTACTGCAGTTGTACACGGATGCAATACTCATATATATATATATATATATATATATATATATATATATATATATATATATATATATATATATATATATATATGCCTACTGCAGTTGTACACGGATGCAATACTCATATATATATATATATATATATATATATATATATATATATATATATATACTATTATTATGTTTATAGCAAAAAACAAACAATGTGTCAAGTTATAAACGTGATATCGTAGTTTTTTTTCAGAATTAATACAATATAGGTATGTTGATATGGATTCAATTATTTGGGATGCATTGAATACCTAGCGCTGCCTGGCAAAACTATTATACTGAGCAAACGACCAACGGCTAATGCTGCATATTATATCTGCATTGCTAGAAGAAGACAGGCCAATTCTAAATGTATTAGTGGGCCCTATATAACTGGTTCTCAAACTTGAGGTCACGAGTAGTGACCCCCTAGCTGGGTCGCCCGGACATTTCAACGTGTTATTCCCAGGCTATTTATGTCACAGTAACAGTTAATCACCATCCTATGCTATTGATTACTTGCTGGTCGCTTACACTAAAATGTAGTCTTACGATTAATTGCATATTATTTGCTAGATGCATAAGTAATATTGGAGGCATCGTTAATTGTCTTGTCTCTTCACAAATAGAAAACAGGCAGGCTCCCACTGTAGTTTATTTCACACGCACGGACAAAGTCGGTTTACGACGTCTACAAGAGAGACATTATTTGTATTGCTATTCCGGGAATAACTCGTGCGAGTTGATCTACCACAGCGATGAAAATATTGATCGCACTCTTTAGACTTAGCACAACACGAACCCGCATGTTCTTGTTGGAACTTAGGCTTGGTACTAAACGCCAAGTATTAGCTGACATGCGAAAAAGCAATGCTAGCTTTTGTGTTCACAGTTTGATTGTACTAATTCAAGCCAGGTTCAGTTAGCTCATATTAGTGGTCACTCTTTCCTGCTATATCAAGATACAATATGATGAGTGTTATTACAACACTCCGTTGAGTTTGTTATCTGGAAATGGCACAATGTTGGAAACTTACCCATCAATGTTGACAACTGTACATGCACTATACTCATACATTCACACCATTAATAAACTAGTCCAGATTAAATACATATTACAACCAATGTTGTTAGTAGTGGATAGGGGTAGATCAGACCCCTGCAAAGGTACGCAGGTGGGTGGGTGAAAATAGAGAAGCGGAAGTTGAGTGATATTAGACAAGCGGAAGTATACCCCCCTGCAAAGAGATGCAGGCAGATGGGTGATAATAGAGAAGCGGAAGTTGAGTGAAATTAGAGAAGCAGAAGTAAACCCCCTGCAAAGAGACGCAGACAGGTGGGTGATAATAGAGAAGCGGGAGTTGAGTGATATTAGAGAAGCGGAAGTAGTTCCCACCTGCAAAGAGACGACGCAGGCAGGTGGGTGATATTTGAGAAGCTGAAGTTGTGTGATATTGCCATCTAGGGACTACCTGACTCACCACAAATCCCTGGTGAATGAAATGCCCCTGCTGAATAAGCGTACGAGTATGGCTCCTCCCGTCGGTGATTGTGTAGATGTTTTAGTATAGGTAGCGCCATCTTTTCGATGAACGAACTTTGTTATCGAAAGAGGTGCCCTCCGGTGAACGAGTACCTTCCACACCCCCTCCCCTCCCCGAGAGAGCGATACCCAACTGGTATATTCGACAATGAGCGGTACGGTGTAATAAACAACAGTTTTGGAGAAACTGTTCATACGACGACATGAATACTCGTTTGAAGCACCCGTTTACCTGTATCGTTGCGGGTCCGACTGGCTGCGGAAAGATGTTTATTACGCTATTATTACAACACGCGTCCTCCTTCATTGATCCACCACCGGAAAAGGTTGTGTGGTGTTACGGAGAGTTGCAACACCTGTATAGTACGATACCGGAAGTGAGGTTTGTGGATGGTTTACCGGACGAGTCTTTATTCAATTCGAAGACGAAAAATCTGGTGATCGTAGACGACCTTATGACAGAAACCGACGGAAGAGTCACTAACTTATTCACCAAGAAAGGTCATCATTGTAATACATCTGTTGTCCATCTGGTACAGAGTATGTTTCGGAAAACAAGGACAGTCGCACTATCAGTCTAAATGCTCAGTACATAGTCGCGTTTAAGAATCCATGTGACGCGACTCAGGTGACACATCTAGTCAGACAAATGTATCCGGGACGTGTGAAGTATATGCAGGAGGCATTTAAAGACGCAACGTCGAGTCCGTATGGTTATCTGTTAATCGACCTGAAACAGGAAATCCCCGAACATCTGCGGTTGCGCACGAACGTTTTTCCGGACGAGGTCCAGTACACGTACCTATCAAAGACATAAAAGGAGGCTTGGGCTGCGTGCATCCGAATTTACGAAATGTCGAACCGCGTGAAAAGAAACGTATTGGGACTGCACTTATTGTGCAGAAACAGGGATCCGAAATTGGCTAGAGGAATCATAGCAAACGCCAATAAGGACTTCATTTGTGCCTTGTGTGAGTGCGCCCACAACATTTTAAAAGGAAATGTTCACCTCAACACTAGTCAAAAAGCCAAGTTGCGAAGATACAAGCGGAACTTCAGAGTCTTGTCTGACAAACAAGCGGGTGTGACGAAGAAGGGAAACGTTTTGCAGACGGGTGGAGGTGCGTTCCTAACGGCATTGCTAGCTCCGTTAGCAACGTCTATTATTTCCCCCCCTGATCAAGAAGCTAATTCCGTAATTGGAGTTCGCGAGGAAAATGGCATTTGTGGATCCGCGAGTCCTAGAGACTGTCGCCACCCCTCCTAAAGACTCCGTTGGGAAGGTTTTGCAACGTCTCGACGATGACATACAAGCTATCATTAATCGAAGAGACTTGCAAGAGAGAGAAAAGGTCACGTTGTACAACCAAATCTTGGAACGATACAACGACATCGATGAGAAGCTCGTACACGAGTGACCTTGGTAAATGATAAAAAGGACAAAGCATGCGTCGACAAAGAACCGGAACGCACAGCATCGTCGGATAGTGTCAAAATTGAAATCGTCGACAGCGCCCCAAAAATATTGAAAAGGAAGGTCGCAGCGGTTGGTGGAAAAGCTCAAAGCGGATTCGACCGTTGATTGGAATGACCAAGGTGAATTCAGTTACAACGGTGAAGTGGTGACTGGAAGCAAGATGGTGGATCTCGTTAACGGTGTTCTGAGAAAAAGAAAACGCGTCGTGCCAGTAGAATGGAAACGTTTCGCTAACTACCTCAAACGTCTGAATATATCAAACGATTTGATCGATAACCCCGAGCTATGGCAGTACATGCAATCTGGTTCACCGACCCGCCCACCCACCAAACAATCGAAACCTTCTCGACTGTCGTCGTTGCAGCGTTGGGAACCTTACTAATGACTTGCACAACACAAGCAGACGACACTTTACCATGCCGACAACAGGATATAGAACGTTCGGTGTCATAGTGTTCGTTCTAGCGTGCGCAATACTCTACATCAGCGTACTCTTCATTCGACTTCTGAATAGTTCAACCTTGTACCAGTGGTGCGAGGGAGGCCTCGCGCCAGCTGATTACACAGGATGGGACGCCGCCGATCCAATCATCGAGACTCGTTGAACCGTATATATTTTAACCCGAGACACATCGGAGGTTACGGTGGCGTCGACAGACTACGGCGGGCCGCACGGACATCGGAAAATACCGCTAGACAATGGCTGTGTGAACAAGACACGCACACCCTTCATAAACCTGTGAGATAAAATTTCAAACGACGTCACGTTGTCGTAGGGGGCCAAAACCAACAGTGGCAAGCTGACCTCGTCGACGTGTCGAATCTGAAGAACAAAAATAACGACAGCACAACGTTTCTACTTGCCGCGATCGACGTGTTTTCAAAACAGGCGTGGTGAATCCCGTTGAAAAATAAAGCAGCCGTGTCTGTCGTGAATGCCTATAAACAATTGTTGGTGAAGGTGATACCGGTGATACTGCAAACGGACAAACGTACTGAATTCTTCAATCGACCCTTACATAACTTATTGAAAGAGCATGGCATACTTTTCAACTCACAACGAAGAAACCAAAGCGAGCGTCGTCGAGCGCTTCAATCGCACGCTAAAACTCGTATGTGGAGTACTTCATGACGCATCAGACGTTGACCTGTATCGATAAGCTACCGGCCTTTTTACACTCTTACAACAACACCTATCACTGCAGCATAGGAATGACACTGTGTTAAGACAACGCAGCGAATCAGGAGGTTGTATGGCAGCGAATCAGGAGGTTGTATGGCAATGACTGTACGGTGGTGAAGCGAGTGGGGTAAAACCGAAATTACAAGTCGGGGATCGCGTACGAATCAGCAAAATAAAGCGGCGGTTCAAAAAGGGGTACTTGCTGAATTGGACCGAAGAAATATTCTCCATCGTCAAGGTGCATCGATCTAACCCGCCAGTTTATCGCTTGAGCGATGAACGGGGAGAGACACTCGACGGAGTTCTACGAACCCGAAATACAGAAGGTATTAGTGGAGAAAAATAAACGTTATCGAGTCGAAGCAGTCTTGCGACGTCGAAGTGTGGGTAAGAGAACACAAGTGCTAGTGAAGTGGTGTCGCTACCCCGAGTCATTCAATAGTTGGATCGACGAAAACACAATCGTGTAGTATAAAGGTTAGTCATACGCCAACTACCTCACCAGTCTAGGGTGTGATGGACGATTCGACGGATGTACGTAGCGATACAGGAAGCAGTCTCTCTCGGTGGGAGATTTGCGGAAACAAGTTTCCCAAGGCGGAGGTAGTACTTTTCACTCAAGTCACCGTATTGTATACGGTGATAGTGGTCAGCATTTACAACCTAACAACGAGGAATGGAGACTCCAACCTTTTGGACGGCGTTATTGAGCAGTTGCTTTGGATACCTTCTGCTGAACCCGTCGATGAAACGGGATCGACATATCTGGAAACGGTTTCTACCTCACACTACCGTGCAACGCGTCGTTGGACTTGCACACCGACAACACATTGACCCGCTACACAACGGCCTTGCCGCAACGAATAAGTCTATCGGGTCAATGGGAATGCGGTCTGGTTGAAATGCAGTACAGTTACAGTTGGCATAACGTCACCAGCGATAATACGTGGCTAGGGGTCACCCTCGGCAATGCGACTTACGCTGTGCACATCGATGCGGGTTACCATGATACCCCCGCAACGTTTATTGGGACAATCAACAGAAGAATACGGCCGGTCGTGAAAGAAACGAATGTGAAATTGAGTTACAGCCACATCACACAAAAAGTGACTATACACATGGTTCAAAACAGCTCATTTTCCGTATACTCGCTGAACCTACAAAACGTATTATGTTTAACCCAGTCGATTTACACAAGTCCCGAAAACGAAAACGAAAAAGGTTTCACCACAGTCATAGAGGCCGAGTCGGCGATAGACCTAGCGCAGGGTTTTTACGCGTTGTACGTCTATACGAGTATAGTGGAACCGCGCGTCGTCGGAGACAGCGTCGTAGCCCTCTTGAGGATTGTACCGATCGAAGGGAAACACGGTGACCTGGTCTCTAAAAGTTTCGATAACGTACAGTACGTCGCGAACTTGCACAAGGAATCTACAACGATCGAGGTAGATATAAGGGACGACACAGGGCGTTCCGTACCATTCGAGCGCGGCAGAACGACCATGACGTTTCACTTTAGGCGCCGTAAAACAGCGCTCTTTTAAAATATGAACCGTGACAAAAGTTACGAAGACTATTACGTCAGACAAGTGGGCGGTGGTTTGCCGGTGCTTACCGGCGGGAGAGTACAAAGAGGACACGGACTTGGTAGTTTATTCGGGGGTTGATTAGGAACGCGCCACCCCTAATTAAGAGCGGTGCCATGGCGTTGCTGAAGCGAGAGTTCAAGACAGGCCTAAATGTGGCGGAAGACGTCCTTGCCGGTCATAACCTCAAGGACTCGGCAAAAAGACGTATGAGAGAAGCGGGAAAGGACATGATTAGTAAAATATTTAGAGGTGAGACACCACCAGGCATACGATACACCCCGAAACGTCCTATAAAACGTAAGCCGCTGGTCACACCAGCCATTCCGTCGAAAAAACGTAGACGCTGAAAGACGCGTTCCGTTGACATATTCGGTACATATACACCATGGCTTTCGTTCACCAACAATCGTGCGAAGCCACAAAAAGTGAAATGGATTTGTTTAGTGTACCGACGACACAAACCAGCATCGAAAATGCTCAGTGGATAGAACACAGACCCGTCGCGTCCATATGTGCGGGTGGACCTATTGAGTTTGTGATACCGGGTTCAGGTGTCGACTATCTAGACGTTGCAAACACTTACCTGTTTGTAAAAGCCAAGGTAAATCAAGCGAATGGAAGCAATATCGATGTAGCAGCCAAAGTAGGACCCGTCAACAACTGGATGCTTTCTTTGTTTAGATAAGTGAATGTGTTTTTGAACGGCAGTCTCGTGACACCTTCCACAAATACGTAACCTTACCGCGCCTACATCGAAACGTTGTTGATTCACGGTGCCGAAGCCAAAAATAGTCAGTTAACTAGCGCTCTGTGGTACAAAGACACAGCTGGTCAGATGGACGCCACAGACACCGCGAACGCCGGTTTGCAGAAAAGACAGGAGTACACCACCTTTAGTCGTGTCGTTGACATGAGGGGTCGTTTACACGTAGATCTATTCTGTCAAGACCGCTATCTACTCAATGGCGTCGATGTCAAAGTCCGCTTGGACATGCAAAGATATGCGCTCATGGCCGATGGCAACGCCCCAGACTACAAGATCACCATCGTCGAAGCAGCTCTGTATGCGAGAAAAGCCAAACTCAACCCGTCCGTGCAGATGGGACACATCAAAGCCCTGCAGAAAGGTACGGCAAAATACCCGATGCGTCGTGTTGACTGCAAGGTATTTTCCTTACCAAGAGGATCCATGTCGCATACACACGAGAATATATACCTCGGGGTGCTGCCGAAAAGAGTGGTCCTGTGTTGTATCGACAACGACGCGTACAACGGTGCGTACAACAAAAGTCCATTTCATGCTAAACACAACAATCTGAACTTTCTCGCCCTGTATGTCGACGGTCAGCAAGTCCCCGCGAAACCACTGCAACCGCGTTTCGGACAAAGTGACATCGTCAGGAGTTACTGCAACATGTTCGCTGGCACGGGAAAGATGTTTCAAGACGAGGATAACGACATGACACGGGATGACTCCGGTCAAAGTTATTGTGTATTCGCCTTAGACCTGACCCCCGACGTATGCGATGGTTCCTACTTTAATTTGGTACAAAAAGGGAACCTAAGAGTGGAGATGCATTTCGACCAGCCACAGCCGCAGACGGTCAACATCGTTGTCTACGGTGAGTTCGAAACGTTTCTCGAGATAGATAGGAGTCGCAACGCCATCTACGACTACTAACAATGGACACACTACAGATCAAGCACGTCGTCGCTTCCGATATTCACGCTAAAAGCGTCGTTCGAGGCGTAGTATCCAGAGACGGTCTACCTACAGCAGTCGATACTTACCCAACGGCGTTCGTCTGCAACAGGCACACCGGCGACCAACCGGTTCAACATTGGATTGCAACTTACGCCTCTTCAAAAAAGACGGGGGAATACTTTGACTCGTTCGGACTTCCACCACTATCCCCCGCTTTTCGACAGGACACTTGTGAAGAATGGACATATAATAATAAAACGCATCAAAGCCCTTTGTCAACCGTGTGTGGGCAATACTGTGCAGTGTACTTGTTGCTGCGGAGTAGGGGTGTACCGATGATTAACTTTGTAAAAAACATTCAATACAGACTTAGTCGCTAACGATCGCCGTTTACTTAACTGGAGTAACGACTTAGGATGCTAAGAATGTATAGAGTGTGCTGAAACGTTGATTGTATATCATATGTATCTATCTACGTACACAATAAAACTTTAAAAAAAAAAATATTTATTCGCATTGAACAACCACATTTGTAGTAGTAGTAGTAGTAGTAGTAGTAGTAGTAGTAGTAGTAGTAGCAGCGGCAGCAGCAGCAGCAACAGCAGCAGCAGCAGCAGCAGCAGCAGCAGCAGCAGTAGTAGCAGCAGCAGTAGTAGTAGAAGAGCACAGTTACACATCCAAGGGTGCCGTAGTCAGTCCATCGTCCAACACTTTGCTCTTCGGGTAGAAGTACGTGAGTGCGGCGCGTTCTTGCACGTACGTAAACACAGCCGTATCTCTTACACGGAACACACGGTTCCAACCATTACCGCTTCGTTTTTGCGTTAAAACAGCTAGAAACGTTTCTTTGTCGATATCCTTTTGTCGTTTGTTTAACCCCTTCGTTCTATGCTTATCACGCTATCAAAACAATAATAAGTTTTGGAGCAGAGTCCGACGAACCCGGCACCTTCGAATTATATTTTAAAGAGACCCGGAATCCGTTTATCACATGCTTTGCGCGCCTTGCAACAATCGGTCTTTGTTTCCCACACACGACCGACAAGACGACATTCGACGTAAGCGCCCTCGTGCTCGGGGCAACACTCTGCCGGTAGCCATTCGGCCCGGTGTCGGAAGAAATGGTCGCGCCTGTCCGGTGATACGAGGTCACCAAGACACGCTCTGGACAACGCGATATACGCACTATCCGTGTCCATCTCGCAGTACTGAAAGCGAGGTCGCTCGAGATAGATATCGATGAAATCGTAGTAAAACTGCAACATGCGTAGTTTCGCGTACTGGCACACAAAGAAACCGATGTGTAGGGGAAGAGAATACGACACGGAGTGTTTGTCCATTTCAATTTCATACACATCCTCGTCGACGATGACGTCGAGCTGTCTGAATCTTCTGTTGTTGATCAATATTCCGGCACCGCGTTTCGTGCAGTAGTTCACATCGCGGTGTTTATCGAGATTTGTAACGTTTTTCCATAGCCAGAATTCCCTTTCATAGTATCCTCAATTATCGCCCGATCCGGATCAGCGTCACCCGCACGTCGTGCCTCTGACACGGAATAACCGAACGCTTGAAAGCAAGCTTTCGGTTCGTACTGTATCACCCGGTACAGGCGAGTGACAACAAGACCGTGGTCCATATACCACTTGAGAAGGGGTGTCGCCAGTAGGATCTTATCACCTCGGTAACTTCCCAAAGGGAGCATTGTGGTTGTTTTATGATATCGTGCTCTTCGGCATAACTCCGCATGAAAGGTCCGATATGTGGTCGAGTTATATTAATGTTCTTGAATACAGGTTGCATCTCGGTGAAGTGATCGCGTAACGCCGGGGGAACGTGAATATCGCATTCGACGAGTCCGAACAATATCCCGGCATTAACGGCTGATAAAATCTGCGATTCGGACATCACCCACTGCTCGCGTCGATGGAAGCGGCTAGAAACGCTTTTGCCGATTTCGACGAACTTACGTAAATATGCCGTGTTAGTTCTCGGGTCTGCGAGAAGTACGCTCATTGGTACCCCCTTGACGTCGTTGACTTCTTTTTCGTTACACGGACACCCGTGAAAGAAATAGCCGTGGAATTGGTAGGCCCTCCGCTTTTCCACGCACCAACCGTCAACGATCAGTTTCCCGATCAGTTTTTCGTGGCCATTACTTTGGTGTCGAATGAATTTTTCGGTTCGAGCAGTCTCCCACGATAGCCACTCCTCCGCCATGTGTCCGTAACGTCCTCTTCACGGAATCTATGGAAACTAATGCTTGGCCCACCCACGATGTTGTCTTTTTAGGAGGTTATGTAACTCTGTTTCTCATTACACAGTGTAAAATACGTCTTCGGCGGTAACTCGTTGAAGAGGTACAATAAAGTCAAACCCGGGACGCTTATTCCGTTTTTGAACATATCTATGTGTCTTTGTTTATAAAAGTCAAACTGTTTAGCTATAGCCTACAAAAAAGGCCCCACGTCTCTACTGTTGTACCATGACAGAAATCACGCATTGTTTTCATTTTGTTTTCCCGCCACACGCGTTGGCTGTGCACGTAGTCGTCCTCTGAGATGTTCTCGTTTTTTTTAGCTTAGCTTTAGAAACTTTAGCGTGTTCGTCGACAAGCACATTAAGTTTTTTTGTTTCTTGATTACAAACCAGGACGCGGTTTCGTCGACGAGCTTGCCCTTACGATTCCCGGGGAGAAGGATGTGGGGCAACAAGAATGTTTTCCTGACGTTCAAGTCGTATTTTCCGGAATTAAACCCAACGACGGGTAGTCTAAGGTGATCGTGTAGACGTTCGATTAACTTAGTATAAGGATTCTTCTTCTTGAACTCTCTCTTTTCACCAGCCTCTGTAGAAAGTTTCGCCTCAACTTTGTCGAAGTCTGCTTCGAGTTGTGTTAGTTGCTCGAAGACATCCGTGTAAAACTGTTTCAAGTTGCTATATGCAACCTCACTCATATACATCAAAGTACTCATCATGGTGCCGACTAGCTTTTCCGAGTTACCGTTCGTGATGAAACATCGTGGTTGCTCAAACCCTGGTATATTTGAAGCTACACTAATACTCAATAGCTAATGACGCGCCTCCCACTGCACCTTTTCACTGTTCCGTGGTAGGTTTGTATAATCAACGTAACATTCTATATCAAAGGTCGCACAATACGGGTAAAAGCGTAAACTCTCTTGAATGCAAATGCTTTCCTCATCTAACTGTTGAAATATTGACATGGGTGGGTGGTAGCCACCCCCGGGGTATAATCGACGGACGCCCGTTTCGCACGTTCTTTGGTGCCTGTGTAACGCGTACGGGGTCTTTCACAGGGAATCACTACACCTTTCACAACGATACATCTTGCAGTATGAGTTCATATCTTGGATGAATGAAAAATGTGACTTGTTCAAATTTACATTCAACGTTTCAGGATACGAACCTAGAGAACGTATAAGGAGCTCGGCTTCCGTACTTCCGTCTTCGGTCTCGTTGAGTTCGTAAACGTATATATTCGTTTGGAATATATTTCTTCCACGCTATCGAGTTCGTCTAGTGTAACACCACGGAAACGCCGTATGTTTACACCTTTTGTGTTGTATTCGTCGTAGAATATCCGTACCCACGTTTCTAAATAGCGATGATTGTATCAACGATGGAGCGCTAGACAAGGAAAGAAGAACAAGTTGTCTCTGTAATGTTTGCCGGTCTTCGGATTTTTCTCTAGACCGATGATAGCGTTGTTAGTTTTCACGTAAGCGGGAAGAGCAACCGCGCTGCAACCGATAGTGTGATGACGAATGATGTTAACGAAAAACGTGAAATTCGTCACGCGTTCCACCACCCTCATAGAATCCGGTCTCTGCCTGATCGCGAATTGCAACACGCCCGGTTGCTGTATGCATTGGAGGAATGCGTCAAAGAGTTTACGATTTACAACAAGTCTGGGTTTGTCTAGGTAACGGCCACAGCAGTTTTGTGACGCATGGTAATACCTGTACCGCGATGTTTGTTTGTGTCTCAGTATGAACCCATAGCTGAGGTTCACCTTAAAAGCGTTCCGTTGCTCGTCGAATATGCGAAGAAACCGCCCTTCGAAATATATGGTGTCTAGGGTACTCAGACGCATGTTGTATCTGCTTTGGACAGATCCCCTCACGATATGTGTGCGTATGCTCGACCAGTGATTGCGGATAACGGTTAACATTGCTTCGGGTGCGGCGTCGAGCGATCGAATCTTCAATTGATGGTTCTTTAGCATCTTCCACTATTTCTTCCCCCAAGTCGCATAACACGTTCTGACGGGGTTTGAGTGATAGTGATAGCAAATACATCGGACCGTTTCATTGTGTCGAATCAAATGCTTTCTCGCAAGGAACGTTTGACCACATATCTCACAAGCGTGTTGCGACTGTGATCGACATTTCTGCAAGAAGTTATGGCAACGTTTATATATCACGTGTACCATTAAGTTGTCTCGTCTAGTGAAGTTTCGACCCCAAGTGTCGCACTCGTGTCTCGGTGGGTTTTTGTTTGGGGACTGTGTTGTGGCATACGCGTGGTCATTGTAAATGGCGGCGAGTGGTATGGCCGCATTATTAGCGTGATCGTTCCGAAGTGGCGTATATGTAGCAGAGTAGTCATGTTCACTCAGGGCCCTTTCAACGTTTGTGTAGTTCGTGATAGGAGATACCGGATGCGGTACGCCGGAGCTTGTCGATGGAGTGTTGGGGTTGCTCGGCGCTACGGTTCTGAATAGGTAAAAACACAAATACTCGTTCTTTCATGCGTTAAATACACCACTCTTCATACGTATTCTATATCCTGACAAGTGGACACCGGTAGTTTCGCAGGTAAATTCGGTGGTATACCAACAAAGTAAAAACAACACCAGGACAAACGAGCACTGCGTCGCACCAGCAACAGTAATTATACCCGCTAGAGAGCACCTTTTGCATTAGGAAAACTACGACATACACTAGGGGTGTTTCCGTACCCACGGTTGTACTTACTGCGTTTACAAGTTGTACTTAGAGTCTCTAGGGAGAGCCACAAGCACGAATGTCACTTCAACTATGTTCGCTAGATGGCGCCTGCTACACGGCGAATCAGCTATGACTTTTATATTGGCTAGAGCAAAATTCAATCATAGTTGTGTAACTTATATTATCAATATATTTCCCAGCGGGAGGTGCTAATTACAAGTGTTAATAACACCTACAAAACCTCACCTCGCATGTTGTCGTAACTGCATTCCACAGCGGAAAACAAGCTCCACACTGGCGACAAGGGTGACTTTTCATGGCGACGGTGATATCGGTGACAACAGCTGTACGCGCACTAACCGTGGTGCAGTCTGTACTGATACGGTATATGGTGATATTCCCCACCCACATTAACCAGAGTGACAGTTTAACGACCGCCTCCCTACTTTATCTCTCCTCGTGAACTGTGTCTGACAGGAACGACAAGTGGTTGGTGTGATATACACCACCATTTGTTCTTTTTTTCTGTCTATCTTACTGACTTCTCTTTTGTTGCAGCACCCTGTTATATGAGATATTTTTGGTACAGTTGTGTATTTAATGGTGAGTTGTGCTATCACGTGGTGTGAGTCATATGTTTAAGCATCTGTGAATTCGTTGGTGTATTTTCTATATTCCTGCGTGACTAAATGGCTAGGATAAATATATCACGTCTTTCAATACATACTTACATACATCCTACGGCTTAGAGACAATACAACATAACACAGCGGGACCGTCACAAGTGTAATCATGCCATCAATAAAACGTTGTAAAGAGTATACAGTTTAATTGAACTTCTCAGACAGTTCATTCGAATGAGTCTTTGACCAACTGTTGCATTTCGGTGATCCACCGCGCCTGGCTCCAATCTCCGTAGAGCCATGGCATCAGCTCTTGGCGTTCCACCGCCTCGAGTTGCCAAAGGAACTCGAAATCTTAAAAAATACTCAACCACTTTTTAAAAATGTCTGATGAATTTACGTCATTTATCACTTCGCCGAAGTGTCTATTCACAAGTTCTTCTGGCGGGCACAGAAAACCCGTCATGTGGGGTACCTGACTGAGGTCGTAGCATAGGGTACACCCCGGATACGTTGCGTCCTTGCGAAACGCCACGGCGACGATCACAACAGATTCAACGTGATATTTGAGCGAACTACTTACGTCGGCTACGACGTACGTGAGTGTCGTTTCTTGACTTCTACGCCCGGTGTTGGTGGATGAGGTCGCCATGACTACGATTACTTGTGGTTCGCAGATACATGTCAGCGTTTTCCGGTGGGTTTATATATAAGAAAAGGCGGCAGAGGAGGGCGGGCCAGATGTGTGCAAGTTAGTGGCGTTATCGCCTACACTCAACCCGACCTAGTGGTCTTACTTCAATGATTGACAGCTAAGAGGGTCCTGCAACCACGCACGTATAATCGGGCACACATGTGTAGTTATGCAAGCGACTGTCTCGTTAACGACAGCCATGGTCTTTGTTACATTACGTCTGGTGCGTTTACATCAAACTCGACGTGCCCTATAAACACGGCGCGAACAGCTTACACTCTGGGTTGCCTGTATATACGCTAACTAATAATTAATTCACACTCACCGAACTGGTTACCTTGTCACGTTAACGTCCGCTACGGCTTCGCAACCACGCACGTATAATCGGGCACACATGTGTAGTTATGCAAGCGACTGTCTCGTTAACGACAGCCATGGTCTGTGTTTCATTACGTCTGGCACATTTAGATCAAACTCGACGTGCCCAATAAACACGGCGCGAACAGCTTATACTCGGTTTCACGTCCGCTGCGGCTTCGCGCTTTGCTTCTTTTCGGATTGTTATCAATACACTACCCGTAACGTTCATTCCTTCTTTAAACCCAAAACGTAGCCCGCAATATCCTTCAGCACTCGGAACAGCTTCGATTAGCTTAGTATCAGCTGTATCTAAAAGCGCTTTTCTGAGTTCTTTGTTACGGACTTTTTCCCGAACAAACGAACGCAGCACGGCCAGCCGGATGCTTCCCCAACCACGTCTCGTCTGTAAAACGTGCTTACTGCGTCGTTTAGCAACTCCACCAGTCGGCGCGTCTTTCGCATAACGAGCCGTATCAAAATAACCGTGGAATACAGCTTTTTTGAATTGATACACGGCCAAACGCTGATACCTCACACGGATAAAAGTTTGAAAATACACTACTTTCCCAACTAAATCTAATCGGTTTGGTCATGTTCACAGGTTTTAATGGTAGAATAAACTACTGAGAAGTAGCGGTCCTTTTAAATAAGACAGCTGGACCGTTTCAAGGAGAGCACGATCACGCAGTTTTGTTTGTTTGTTTTGTTTTTCTATATTACGCACACGTCACATATCGTTGATATTTTCTTACATTCAATCTCGCATATTCTAGCACCCGCGCGTGACGAATAAATCCAGGCAGCGCACTTATGCGACCGTCTATTGTTTTTCGAACCAATCAGCCGCTAGCCCCGACTTTTTAATCACAGCCGCCTGCTATACTGTGATGAGAGGCCTGTGTACTGAAAAATAAGTTAACCGCTCACTCAATTTCCGCTTCTCACATATATCACCCACCTGCCTGCGTCTTTTTGCAGGTGGGGAGTACTTCCGCTTCTCTAATATTACTCAATTTCCGCTTCTCACATATATCACCCACCTGCCTGCGTCTCTTTGCAGGTGTGGAGTACTTCCGCTTCTCTAATATTACTCAATTTCCGCTTCTCACATATATCACCCACCTGCCTGCGTCTCTTTGCAGGTGGGGAATACTTCCGCTTCTCTAATATCACTCAATTTCCGCTTCTCACATATATCACCCACCTGCCTGCGTCTCTTTGCAGGTGGGGAATACTTCCGCTTCTCTAATATTACTCAATTTCCGCTTCTCACATATATCACCCACCTGCCTGCGTCTCTTTGCAGGTGGGGAGTACTTCCGCTTCTCTAATATTACTCAATTTCCGCTTCTCACATATATTACCCACCTGCCTGCGTCTCTTTGCAGGTGGGGAGTACTTCCGCTTCTCTAATATCACTCAATTTTCGCTTCTCACATATATCACCCACCTGCCTGCGTCTCTTTGCAGGTGGGGAGTACTTCCGCTTCTCTAATATTACTCAATTTCCGCTTCTCACATATATCACCCACCTGCCTGCGTCTCTTTGCAGGTGGGGAGTACTTCCGCTTCTCTAATATCACTCAATTTCCGCTTCTCACATATATCACCCACCTGCCTGCGTCGTCTCTTTGCAGGTGGGGAATACTTCCGCTTCTCTAATATCACTCAATTTCCGCTTCCGTAGTTGGAAGGTGCAGGCCAAAATAAATCAGGTAAACCATTTGAGTATCTATTATTCTGGGTATAACAATGTACTTATTTACATTTTAATTCTTTATAATGGAACTCTGGTAACACCCTCTACATCAATGTGTTAATGCTGTGATGCAATTAAAAGCGTGCTTTATGCTTTCTCTAATCGGCCGGCATCCTGGGGCCCGCGGTACAACTGCGGCCCACGGCGCTACTTGTTGATGCGACAGCATTGAACCCGGGGATTTGTTTTGATGTTCTAGGCCTATTTTCTACTTATTAAATTTAGCTTACATACCAAAATCACGTAAAATTATTATAATAAATAAATAGACAAACAATTGAATGTACTAACATCGTAATGTATAACCTCATCTCATCCGCAATAAATTAATTAGTAAAATAAAATAAAAAAATAAAAAAACTTTGTTGTCCCGGACCGGAAAATTGATTTAGCAGCGTTCGTCATCATAAAAGTACAAAATACAGAGAAGAGAAAAAAATAGATGGGATCGACTCGCGATCTCTTTACAAAGAAAAAAACATTTTGTACTTTTGTTATTGCATATATATATATATATATATATATATATATATATATATATATATATATATATATATATATATATATATATATATATATATATATATATATATATATATATATGTATGTATGTGTGTGTGTATGTGGGTGTATGTGTGTGTGTGTGTGTCTGTGTGTGTGTGTGTGTGTGTGTGTGTGTGTGTGTGTGTGTGTGTGTGTGTGTGTGTGTGTGTGTGTGTGTGTGTGTGTGTGTGTCACTCGCACAAACACTGTGCAGAAATATGACATGAGTGGCATAAATTGAAACTGCATCTTTTAAAACGATTTTTGCGGACTAAGAGATTAACATCTCCTGGCTTCAGATATATAAAAGGAACATCAGTAGCTAGCCTCGATGTCGTGTAATCTGGATATGTATTCTCAACTAGGAATACACGTGAATTATTTTCACAAACAAATTTTAATCAGAAAACATTGACCTGGTAATATTGTATAGCGTTAATATTATGCACAATACAACAATACATACAAGCTTGTTTTTCTACAGAATTGTAAGTTATACACTGCAACTGTTAAGACGTATCTGCCCCTCTGTCGCACACAAATCTTGGTCATTATACGCACGTAGCGTCTTTGTTACACACGAGAAGCATTTCGAATCTTCGTTATTCATTTTCAAACATGTAAAGAACTTAGACCCAAAAGCCGAAACAATAGGTCACGCTAAGAAATCGTTCCGTTGCCCTTACATCTTGCATCGATCGGACGCCTCGACTTTAAACTTTCGTAAGTTCCAAACGGAAGTTTACTAAATAGCCGTACCAACTGAGTATGTGTGAAATGAACGCTAAAACACCGCGTTCAAGCCTCGCGTAAATTGAAAGCCTAATTTACATAAAACGTAGGTCCAACATTTATCCGCATGTAACAAATATTTCGCTATGCGCAAAAAAGAGCGAGAAATTATTTTTGTTTTCTGTTGTTTTCTTTCAGTACCTTAACTTGTTATATTTGTTTATACAAAAATAATGCCACGACGGATTAGTCAAGGCTGTGGGAAGCACAGAAGTTGTCTACTTTTCAGGACCACACATGTTGCGTACGGAAACATGTTTGTGTTCGATTTGTTTGCGAGAATAAATATTTAGCGCCAATGAATACGATCACATGCTGTGGAAACTATGCTTGTTGCATTATGGCTACTTTTATTTTACCAAATGACTTGTGTAATTTTACCAGTAGTGGCGACTTTCAATATTCACGTGACTGCATCTCACAAATGGTCGACGAAACGACGAAATTGTGTAACAATAAAAACACTCAGACTACAAAGCAAACACCACAATAACGCTTCTAAACTGATTTGTGCAATTCTGTAACCACTCCAAATTGTTAAAATGTGTTAGTTGTTATTATCTACAATAGAATGTTTTCACGCTAACCCATATCCTCAATACACATGCGACGCGCCATTTTCCGTCCACACGCGTCAAAATCATATAGTCCGGATACCATTGGTTGTGACACAATGTTCTCAGTTTCACGACACCCGAATCTCTGCACGTGTCTTTGAATGTAAACGTGTCAATGCTGCAAAGAAAAACGATACAATTTATGTCCAGTGGAATGCATGATAACAGTTACAGTACTGATACAATAACAACAATACAATCACGTCGTTTGCGCCCAGAATCAATGGAAATCAAACAACCAGAAACATATATATATATATATATATATATATATATATATATATATATATATATATATATATATATATATATATATATATATATATATATATATATATATATATATATATATATATATATATATATATATATATATATACGTTAACACGTTGGACGTATACGAGTAGTGTGGATCTTTTGAAATCGTACTTTGACTGCCATACACGAAGCGACACACAGTAAGCACATGTGTATGACCTCTTAATGCATATATGTCACGTCATCTTTAGATGTTATATGATATTTAAACATAAGCGATCACAAAGCCTTCTAAATATCGCCCACGGATAATCTTGCTGTCGCCAAGCACCTGCAGTTCGCCTAGGGGTGGTGCATTCCTGTGCTCGACCAGCCGTGTCGAATACGTTGCATTGTGTTCGGGAACCCATTGTGTCCTGAATCCAGTTGACTTACTGACACACCGTATTCGCACCGGACAGTTCGCGACCTGTAAAAGAAGTGCGCACAATCGCCATCGCAATGCCAGCAGTGACCCGGCCCTGGTGTCACCCACTCGTCACGGCCGGATTCGTCGTTGCCGTATTTCTGCCGATGATTGTAGCGGTCGCCGGCTTGGCGGCAACGAAAGACGGATCGTCGCCTTCGGCAACACTGGGTGTTCTGACGACAGACCGTTGACAGACCGCATGCCTTGGTGAGACAATTACTAGGCAACGTAGTTGTACTCAAACAAAAATCGGATCGTATCTTTCGGTGTTAAAAAAAAAGCGGAGACGTGAGCACAAATCCAGGCCCCCTGAAAGCAAACGGAAATACCGAAGAACCGGTGTAGTCTTTGCGGCAATGGTTTCACTGGCCGCAGCAGAGCAATCTCGTGTGACTCTTGCGGGCAGTGGACACACACACACACACACACACACACACACACACACACACACACACACACACACACACACACACACACACACACACACACACACACACACACACACACACACACACACACACACACACACACACACACACACACACACACACACACACACACACCAGAGGTGCTGGTGTTTTCAGCAATGAATCTCATGATAAGCTATGCATTAGCGGAGATTATTTTATTTTACTGTGCGAACGATGCTCGTTTGACGCCCTCCCGTTTGCCGACGACCACTGACAGTGACATTCCTGTGATCACCATGCCATCCAACATCGAGGTCGTTGAATCCGATGAATTCAACAGGTTTATTCGAAAAGATTTTATCCATCTTATCGCCAGGAGCATATGCCTACACTGGATGAATGATTTGTTATCGCTTCAATTTGTGATTAGAATAAGCGTCAAATTGTTAAAGTTAGGTTAAAGGTGGGGTTTAGAGGTCATGCAGTGCACCCTGGTCGATATGTGGTGAATCACATACTAGGTCAAATAACTAGAGGATCCATCTGACGGATAGGTCGTGAACCTTTACCCCAAAATACGTGTGTCTTATTTTTGAAGTAGGTCTATAAATAGTACGATGGCACATTGCCACATTGACGAAGACGTCATCAACTACATAATTGTGTAAAGTTCAAACATTCAGGTCAAAGGTGGACGTTAAGGTCAAACTTCAAGATCAGGTCCTGCACGTAGCCCACATGGGTCACGTTCTTCATGTTCATCATGCAGGTCAATTACACGTCATAGCGCATGCGCGATGTTATTGTTTTCTATCTTTCTTACATAATGGTGGGCTAATGCAACTGGAGCGGAGGAAGGTAAAAGGTTACAAATTATTGTGTATTTTTTAAACTATGCCAAACAGGTCTTAACGCAGCGCCCTGTGCAGTGCCCGCCATCCTGGTAGTTAGGTTGTCAACTACAAACATACATTCAATAAAGCGACAATTTCTGTCTTCCAGAAAAAACGATCATCCCATTAGGTCATTGCGCAATGTTATAATTTATGACTACCGATAAATCATTGGCTTCTTTCCAACGTATGCGACTAACATACCTAAATATCTAGTTTGGTTAAATATCTGGTCCTTCATGTGCAGTGCGGATGGAACACGGCGCATGTCTACCTACGAAGCTTGCTGCACCGGCTAGGACAGTCGGTTGCGGTGTGATCTCATCGAGGGACGCTGTCTCAGTCACAATCAGTTACACTGCGCCAGTGGACGATTGGATTGTTTGTGGTTGGTACTAAACAACGGCAAGTCACCGCGTCAGCTGAAGGTATAGGAGTTATTGACCGTCGACCCTCCTGCCTGCGACTATGCGACGGGCAAGGCCACCCCTGATGTAAGTAGCCCTTCCACATAGGGAGAAAGGTCTAGACACGTTTATTCACATGGTGGTATCACTACATGTTCTGCATTAGACTCCGTGCTTTCGTGCGTGTTTTCTCAAACCTCAAAACAGCGATGAAACGTCGACTTGTACACGTTCTATATCTGCTGTCGCAAGTTAGTCGTACTGTACTACCCACTTCACAACTTCTACGGAGCCGCCCGTCCCTACTTATTAACAACACACTTTGGTAGACACATTGTAGCAAGCTACTGCAATGAATAGAACCTTGGACATGCATATTATGCTGTGACTAGTCTCCATGGTTAGGAAATCAATCACGTTTACCTGTGCATGTCTGCCTTGACGATACCTTATAAATTAATTATTGTGTTACTTGAATAACAATTTGCAAACCATACGACTTGTTGTTTCTCTTGTGATACTGAGCGTTCACCCAGTTCCCTGTCGTGTCATTACTACACACATCATTATTACATTCGTTGTCATGCCACCACCCATGTTGCTACGTCACAACCTTCATAGTCTATCCTTCTAAGGAATGCTTTATTTTCTAAATCTCCTAAAATAAAACATGGTATTTGCACTTACCTTTATTCTACAAAACACTGACACATTCAAAGACCATTGCACACGTTGTCCCATCTTCTGGTAATAGGAAACCGTTTTAGGTTACTGCGCGTGCGGAATGTCTTTCGACAATACAAAATTGTAGTTAACGATCGCTGCCATGTCCAGTATATAGTGCAAATAGGTCTTCCGGCAATACAAAATTGTAGTTCACGATCGCTCCCAAGTCCAGTGTTTAGGTGACATAGGTTATCCGGCAATTCAAAATTGTAGGTCACGATCGCTACCATGTCCAGTATGTAGGTCCTATAGGTCTTCCGGCAATACAAAATTGTAGTTCATGATCGCTACCATGTCCAGTGTGTAGGACACATAGGCCTTCCGGCAATACATAAATTGTAGTTCATGACCGCTACCATGTCCAGTATATAGGACACATAGGTCATCCGGCAATACAAACTTTTAGGCGGACACACGCGGACTCAAGCGAACATACATTGACACACTCGCGGACAAACGCGGACACACGCGGACAAAAGCAGACACACGCAGACGCACGCCAAAAAACGCTCAGACATACGCAAATACACGCGGACAAGCAAGGACACACGCGGACACACTCGGGCAAAAGCTGACACACGTGGACACACTCGCGGACAACCGCGGACACACGCTGACAAAAGCGGACACACGGGGTCATACTCGCGGACAAATGCCGACACACGCGGACAAAAGCGGACACACGCCGACACGCGTGGACAAACGCGGACAAACGCGGACACACGCGATCAAAAGCGGACACATGTGTACATATTCACGGACAAAGGCTGACACACGGATACACGCGGACAAACATGGAAAAACTCACGGATTAACGCCGACACACGTGGACAAACGCGGACACACGTTGACTCACGCGGAAAAATGCGGACACACCCGGACAAACGCGGACATAAGCGGACACATTAGGACACAGGCGGACAAACGCGGACACACGCGTCCATACCTGTATATACGCGGACACACGTGGACACACGCGGACACACGTGGAAAAAATCACGGATTAACGCCAATACACGCTGACAAAAGCGGACACACGTGGCCACACTAGCGGACAAAGCGGACACACGCTGACATACACTGACACACGCGGATAAAAGCGGACATACGTGGACACCCGCGGACACACGCGTTCACACGTGGATACACGCGGACAAACGTGTAATTACGCAGACACACGTGGAAAAACTCAAGGAGTAACGCGGACACACGAGGACCAAAGCGAACACACGTGGCCACACTCGCGGACACAGGGGGAAAACGGAAAAACGCGGAAAAACGCGGACACAAGCGGACAAACGCTGAGACACGCGGAAAACACGGACACACACGGACACTCGCGGACAAAGGCGGACACACGCGGAGACACGCGGTCACACGTGAATACACTCGGACAACCGCGGACACACGTCGACACACGCGGACACACGCGGACAAACACCGACAAAATCGGGCACACGCGGACACAAGTGGACAAAAGCGGACACACGTGGATACACTTGCGGACAAACGCGGACCACAGCGAACATAAGCGGACAAACGCGGACATTTGCGAACTCGCGCGGTCACACGTGGACAAACTCGCGGAAAAACGACAAAACGAAAAACCAGACACAGGGGGACACAGGCGGACATATGCTGACAAAAGCGAACACACGTGGACACACTCGTGGCAACCGCGGACACACTCATACACACGCGGGCAAACGTGGACACACGCGGACACACGCGGTCAAACGCGGACAAACGCGGACACATGCATAAATATTCAAGGACAAACGCGGACACGCGGACAAAAGCAGACTCACGCCGACTCATGCGGACAAACGCGGAAACACGCCTACACTCGCGGAAACACACGGATACACTCGGACAAACGCGGCACACAGGCGGACAAAAGCGGATACACGTGGACACTCTCGCGGACAAATTCAGATGCACGCGGACAAACATGGACACACGCCGCCACGGGGACACACGTGGACACACTCGCGGATAAACGCCGACACACGCGGACAAACACGGACACACGCGGACACACGCGCACAAAAGCGGACACATTTGGACGTACTCGCGGATAAAAACGGACACACGCGGACAAAAACGGACACACGCGGACACACGCAGCCAAAATAAACTTATGCCGATACAGGGACAAAAGCGGAGACACGTGGACACACTCCCGGACAAACGCGGACACATGCGAACAAAAGCGGCACACGCGGAAAAACGCGGATAAACGCGAAAAAAGGCGGACACATGTGGACATTCTCGCGGACAAAACGGACACACGCGGACAAAAGCGGACACACGCGGAAAAACGGGGATAAACGCGGGCAAAAACGGACATATGTGGACATACTCGCGGACAAAACGGACACACGCGGACAAAAGCGGACACACGCGGACAAACACGAACTAATGCGTAATCATGCGGTCACACGCGGACACACTCGCGGACAAACAAGGACACGCGCGGACTCACGCGGACACACTCGCACAAAAGGGAACATACGGGGACACACTCGCGGACAATCGCGAACACGCGGACACACGCGAAAAAAAGCGGACACATGTGAACATACTCACGGACAAAAGCGGACAAACGCGGACATACACAGACAGAATCGCGCACACGCACGGCCACAGGCGGACATACACAGACAGAATCGCGCACACGCACGGCCACGCACACGCACACACACACGCACACGCACACACACACACACACACACACACACACACACACACACACACATTACAAGCAAACGTAGGCGCACGCACGACACATAAATTCCCTTCGTGGAGAACGTGACATATGTGATAGTCCAGTTCACTATGTCACGAAAAAACGTTTCGGTCACATTTTTTTGAGATTTCCAGTACGATACATTTTTGGAAAGCTTAGAACCTACTGAACCTGAAAAGTAATGTTTACATTTTTTCTAAACACTCTAGGGCGGCCATCTTGGAATTTCAAAATGGCGATATTTTTTGCAATATCTCGGCTTCTAAGCATCTTAGGCTTGTGATTTTAGTGTCTAAGCATACATTTTCGAGACAAGGAATCTCATGGGACAACTTATAATGAGCTATATATAATGCATGACACTATTTTGGAAACTTTGGAAAGAATACCTAAATTCTAAGTAACAACCTGAGGCTCAAATGGTAAATATTAGCCAACTTTTCGAGCATTGAAAATAGCCTAGTTATTAAAATCATTGTTGTCTAGTCTAATGATTACATGTATTATTAAAATCATTGTTGTCTAGAATCCAGTGTCCCATTGTTGTTGTTTCAGGCTCTGAGAGACATGGAGTCGACCATGAATGAGGTCCCCAAACTTACTGGTGGACGGCCGTGCCAAACCATTGACTATAAACTGTGTGTTGTGTGTCAAAAAGAAGCCGAACATTTAGTGTTGCACCCATGATTAACGTCATACCACAAACTCCTAGAGGCAGTGAAAGAGCGAGCCAGCTTGCATGATGCCGATTGTGTTCCAGTGCAGAAACGGCTTAAAGACTGCACAGCAGAAACATTGCAGAGAGAATGCTGTTTGGCATCGTACTTGCTACTCCAGGATGACGAATACAGTCCAGAGAGAGCGTGCAAGAGATCGACAGCAACACTCCATGTCTACTGGGTCACACATTCCCAGGGTGAAAGGTCGCAGATCAAGAAGTGCTGATGACGTGAATAACGTGACTGGCTCAGCTGCACCATATACCCGATCATCAACACGACCTTTGAACAAGGACATGTGTTTCTTTTGCCAGACAGACAATGACCAGAAACTCTTCAGCGTCAGAACAGGGAATGCCGGACAATCACTAAAGCAAGCAGTGCAAGCGTCTTCAGATCCAGAACTGAAAACTAGATACAGTACTTGCATTGCTGATGGTGATGCCCATGCTATGGATATCCAGTATCACAAAGCTTGCTGGACCAAACACGTGTTCCACGTTCTGCGGTATGACACCAACCAAGCACCCAAGACAAAACAAAGTCCCACACAAGTATCCAGGTTCGTTGAACTGCTGAACATCATAGACACACAGACCAGAGATGGAGCATACCTCTCAATCCAAGACATCGAGAAAACATATGTCAGCATGCTACATTTGGGTGGAACAGAGGCCCTGGAAAATCATTCACCTGCCTTCACCAGGCAATGGTTTAAAGACATAATCCTTTCTGAATTACCACACGTAAATCAGTCCGACAGAGAAACATGCTGTCTTATACTGTCCAGAGGCCTGTGATGCAGACATGCTCCAGACTGCTATCAGCCAGACTCCTTCGCCAACGAATTGAGCAGTTCACCAAGACAGTGAAGACGTCCAGTTCCATAGTAGTAACCAGTACCCTGGAAGATGTACCGGTGGAACTGTATACCATGATCCGCTGGATAATGGCGGGACCTGCAGACAAACAGCTAAAAAGAAGTGCGGACAACTATTGTCGACAGGGGTGCACTAGCCCTGAGCCAAAACCTGATGTTTGGTTTCAAATCCAAGAGAGGCAAGTCACGTACAAGCCGAGTGACGAGGGTGCTGGATTCCGGTCTCAACAAGCTATGGAAACCCCCAAGTACTGGGATTGGCCCTGACCATCCATCACGACACAAGAAACAAGAAACTTGTGAATCTCCTCAATGCACAGGGTCACTGTGCGTCCTACAGCCGTGCCCTCATCATGGAAACAGCCCTTGCCAGTGCTGTAGTGGAGAACACAAAGCAGTTCCAGGGGCTGTATGTGCCACCTTTCTTGAAGAAGGGCACGTTTGTGTTCTTTGCCTCAGACAACACAGACTTTGCTGAGGACACTGCTGATGGCAAGGGTACAACACATGGGACAGTCACTGCCATCTACCTGAAGGCTGATGCATCTGGTGAACCAATCACACCCCCTCTACGCATTGGTGACACAAAGTCAAACAGTCTCTTGGTGACTCCATGCCATACAGCCATGCTACCGTGTGAGAAGCCAAAAGCAACTGCATCGCAGAAGCGGGCGAGGGAGTTCAGTATCAACAACTCTGGTGCAGCAGATAGCTGTCAACTTACACAACTTGGATGGGTTGTCGCCTCAACTCTTTCCAGGATGAAGAATGAAAGGTCAAGCCAAATTCCAGGTTGGGCTGGTTACAACTCCTTGCTGTCAACAAGCAAGCCGCTGACCGAGGTTGGTGCCCTGCCCCTACTCCCAGCAGTGGCACACGAGTGGTCAACTCTGCTAACAGTGATGAAGCAAGCACATCAGTTAAAGGAGTTGACAGTTGGAGAAGTGTACATCACTGCCATAACCTATGACATGGCCCTCTACGCGAAAGCAGTTCAGCTGGTGGATGCTCCTTCACTGCCTCTAGGAGATTGTGGTATGACGTTAATCTTGGGTGCAACATTAACGGTTCGGCTTCTTTTTGACACACTACACACAGTTTATAGTCAGTGGTTTGGCACGCCCGTCCACCAGTAAGTTTGGGGACTTCATTCCTGGTCGACTCCATGTCTCTCAGAGCCTGAAACAACAACAATGGGACACTGGATTCTAGACAACAATGATTTTAATAATACATGTAATTATTAGACTAGACAACAATGATTTTAATAACAAGACAATTTTAAATGCTCGAAAAGTTGGCAATATTTACCATTTGAGCCTCAGGTTGTTACTCAGAATTTATGTATTTTTTCCCAAAATGTCCAAAATAGTGTCATGCATTATATAATTTCATAGCTCATTATAAGTTGTGTCATTAGATTCCTTGTCTCTGAAAATGATAAGTTGTGTCATTAGATTCCTTGTCTCTGAAAATGTATGTTTAGACACCAAAATCAAAAGCCTAAGATGCTTAGAAGCCGATATAGCAAAATGTGAGCAAAATATAGTCGTCATTTTGAAAATACAAGATGGCCGCCATAGAGTGTTTAGAAAAAATGTAAACATTACTTTTCATGTTCAGTATGTACTAAACTTTCCAAAAATGTATAGTTTTGCAAATCGCCAAAACATTTGAACGAAAAGTTTAATCTGTACATAGTTAACTAGACTAGAAGTACATTTTGGTCATGTTTTAAGTAAACATTGTGATTTATACTGTCTTGCATTAAATGTAGTGCATTGTAAGATGTCTCATTAGATTCTCTGAAAATGTATATTTACACACAAAAGTCAAACGCCTAAGATGCTTAGAAGCCGAGATATTGCAAAATGTGAGCAAAAAATAGTCGCCATTTTGAGAATCCAAGATGGCTGCCATAGAGTGTTTAGAAAAAATGTAAACATTACTTTTCAGGTTCAGTAGGTCCTAATCTTTCCAAAAATGTATAGTTTTGCAAATCTCCAAAAATATTGAACGAAATTACGCAATGAACTGGACTATGACCTACATATTGAACATGGTAGCGATCATTAACTACAATTTTGCCGGAAGACCTATGTGACCTACATACTGGATATGGTACCGATCGTGAACTACAATGTTGTATTGCCGGAAGACCTATGTGACCTACGTGCTGCACATGGTAGTGATCGTTAACTACAATTTTGTATTGCCGGAAGACTTATATGACCTACACACTGGACATGGTAGCGTTCGTGAACTAATATTTTGTATTGACGGAAGACCTATGTGACCTACATACTGGACATGGTAGTGATCTTGAACTACATTGTTGTATGCCGGGAGACCTACTTGACTTATAAACAGGACTTGCTAGCGATCGTAAACTTAAATTGTGTATTACCGGAAGACATGTGTGACCTAAATACTGGACATGGTAGCGATCGCTAACTGCAATTTGGAATTGCCGGAAGACATTGCGCACGCTCAATGACCTGAAGCGGATACATATTACCAGAAGATGAGCAACGTATAATTACATGTGCAATGAGCATCCCCAAAGTGGCACTGAGATGGACACCACCTGGAAAACGGAAGCGAGGACGGCCAAAGATGACGTGGCGACAAACAGTGATGGCCGAGCTGAGAGAGATGGGGCTGTCGTGGGGTGAGGCTCAGGCCTCAGCAAAGGACAGGACCTTGTGGCGAAAGATTGTTGAGGCCTTATGTCCCATTGGGGACGAAGAGGATTAAGTAAGTAAGTAAGTAATGTTCTTTGACTTAGACAGTGTTTTGTAGAATAAAGGTAAGTGAAAATACGATGTTTTGTTTTAAGAGGGTTAGAAAATAAACCATACCTTGCAAGGATAGACTATGAATGTTGTACATGACACAAAGGGGCCTTTGTGAACGCTAATTATAAGAAGTGAAACAACAAACGATACGGTTTGCAAATTTTTATTCAAGTAACACAATCATTTATTTATAAAGTATCGTCAATACAGACATGCATAGGTCAACATGATTGTTTTCTTAATCACGGAGGCTAGTCATAGCACGACATGCGTGTCCGAGGTTCTATTCATTGCAGTAGCTTGGTACAATGTGCCTACCGGCTCTGTTGAAGTTGTGTAGTATGGTACGACGAAATTGCGACAGCGGATTTAGAACGTGAACAAGTCTAATGCAGAACATGTAGTGATACCACCATATGAATAAACGTGGCTAGACCTTTCTCCATATATTAGCGGTGCCCTTGCACGTCGCACAGTCGCTGGCAGGAGTTAAATAAGTCCTATATATTGACGTGGTAACTTGCCATAGTGTAGTACCAACCACATACATCCACACTGTATCTGAGTCTGACTGAGCCAGCGTCCCTCGATGAGAGAAGGCTGCACCCGACTTGCCTGGCCGGGGCAGCAAGTTTCGATAGATAGACATGCGCCTTGTTGCACCCGCACTGGACAAGGAGGACCAGGTATCTAACCAAACTAGATATTTAGGTATGTTAGTCGCATAAGTGGGAAAGAAACCAACATTTCTCGGTAGAGTTACAAATTATAACATGGCGCAATGACCTAATGGGATGATCGTTTTTCCGGTAGACAGAAATTGTCGCTTTATTGAATGCATGTTTGTTGTTGACAACCTAACTACCTGTGTGGCAGCGTGTTATCTGACAATTTTAAGACCTACATCAAAAATAAGACACACGTAGTCTGGGGTAATATTTCACGACCTATTTGTCAGATAGGTCGTCTTGTTCTTTGACCTTGTTTGTGGTTAACCACAAATCCATCAGGTGGCCCTACATGGCCCTGACCCCTATTTAAACCAATTTAAGAAAAAGTAAGACGCACCAATTTGGACAGTATTAGTTTGTGACCTGTCTGCTAAAGTGCGGCAACAGTTCATCACCTATCTGGTAGGGGCGCTATGTGACCTTTGAACTATGACATTTGACCTTCCACAGGTGGAATTCCACCGCGCCGCGCCAGCATACAACGATAAGGACATACTATACTACTATGCCCAAAATGGACATACAGACATTTACGTTTTATATATTTACATACTTGTGGGCGGGTGGACAGACAGAGAGAAAAAAGGCTGAAAAATAGACAGACGGACGGACGGACGGACGGGCGGGCGGGCGGGCGGGCGGGCGGGCGGGCGGGCGGGCGGGCGGGCGGGCGGGCGGGCGGGCGGGCGGGCGGGCGGGCGGGCGGGCGGGCGGGCGGGCAGGCAGGCAGGCAGGCAGACAGGCAGGCAGACAGACCGACAGACCGGCAGAGATAGATATACAGACATAAATGGACATACAGACATTCATGTTTGATATGTTTACATACTTGCCACGTTCGAAATCGTTACGATCTGTATTATCCAGTTCATTGAACACTCCGTCCCCAAGTTGGATGGTAACTTTACCGTTAGTACCAGCATATTCCTTATCCATGGTTTTAATTTCCATCTTGTATTCGCACTGTACAACATGACAAATAGTAATCACTCTTTGGATGTCAACTAGCCAAGTTATTGGAGTGTTGCATGGAGCGAATATACATTTGTTAATATATCCTAGTTGTTACACTATACATTTCCAATGCTCCAATCATTATCTCTAAAACAATACATCCACTAACATTAATGAAGACTGAAATCTTGCACATAACCGAATCTGTTATTTAAATCCAGCCGTCCTACTCCACAAATGTGAGCCTATACCAAACTTGTCAGGTCCACCGCTTCTTAACAATTTAGTCTTTTATTCACAATTTATGTGCATATGTTGGGTAAGGACTTATAATCGCAAACGACTCGAGCGCACTACTAGGGTTGGACACTCAAAAATATGGTATTCGTTGTTCATTTCCCCTCTGCTCTAGCTCTGCATCTGGAGTTCTGATAATCTTGTTAAATTCTGTAATTTCTACCAACACTAAGTCTACAGTGTTATTTCGACTAGCAGCTCGGTCACGGAATTATTCATGGAAATTAAAAACGTGTTACAGCCTATATGTCGATTTACTTGTCTTGTCTTGTCTTGCTGACATACTGGCTAACACTCCTGGTGGAGTCAAACGGTCAGGGTTGGGTGCGCATGCTTGTTGGGTTATGATTCATGTATCAAAGCTTGTCTAAAATGTTGTGGTTCAGGAATGTTAAATATGGTAGATAATTCCAATATCTTATTGTTCGATGGAAATATGAAAATGTATAGCAGTTCTTACTGGCGTAGATAGTGTTGAATGCTTTATTGTTTATAAATGCCTTGGTAGGCATTGTACTGGCTGGAGGAGGTTATTGACATGCAAGGACAAGTGTTTAGAAATGGCGTTGTGGAATATGGTGAGGCGTCTGTTTGTTCGTCAGGTTATTAGTTGTTGTAGGTGTAACTGTTTTAATACTTCTGACACACAGCCCGCTTCTCTAGATTTATAGTCGTTATAGTCCAGTTCACTATGTACAAATAAAACGTTTCGTTCCAATTTTTTGGAGATTTGCAAAACTATACATTTTTGGAAAGTTTAGGACCTACTGAACCTGAAAAGTAATGTTTACATTTTTTCTAAACACTCTATGGCGGCCATCTTGGATTTTCAAAATGGCGACTATTTTTTGCTCACATTTTGCAATATCTCGGCTTCTAAGCATCTTAGGCTTTTGATTTTGGTGTCTAAATATACATTTTCAGAGACAAGGAATCTAATGAGACAACTTACAATGCACTACTTTTAATGCAAGACAGTATAAATCACAAAGTTTACTCAAAAAATGACCAAAATGTACTTCTAGTCCAGTTCACGTTCGTTCAATTTTTTTGGAGATTTGTAAAACTATACATTTTTGGAAAGTTTAGAACCTACTGAACCTGAAAAGAAATGTTTACATTTTTTCTAAACGCTGTATGGCGGCCATCTTGGATTTTCAAAATGGCGACTCTTTTTTCCTCACATTTTGCTTGCAATATCTCGGCTTCTAAGCATCTTAGGCCTTTGATTTCGGTATCTAAACATACATTTTCAGAGACAAGGAATCTAATGGGACAACTTATAATGAACTATATATAATGCATGACACTATTTTGGAAATTTTGAAAAAAATACATAAATTCTAAGTAAAAACCTGAGGCTCAAATGGTAACCCCAAAAAACAAAAGATAGAACTTTCAACCAGTGAAGTTCAACCCAAGTTCAACCGAAGTTCAGTTGAGCTTCAACTATGGAGGAGTTGAAAAATTCACATGCAAATGAGCTCGTGTTCAACTGTTGAAGCTCAGTTGAGCTTCAACTATATGCAAATATGAGAGTTGAACGCCAGTTGAAAATTTCACATGCAAATGAGCTCGCGTTCAACTGTTGAAGCTCAGTTGAACTTCAACTATATGCAAATATGAGAGTTGAACGCGAGTTGAACAGCAGTAGAAATTTTCACATGCAAATTTCACATCAACTGTTGAAGCTCAGTTGAACTTCAACTGTTGAAGCTCAGTTGAACTTCAACTGTTGAAGCTTCAGTTGAGTTTCAACTCGCGTTCAACTCGCGTTCAACTCGCGTTCAGCCCGTGTTCAACCCGCGTTCAACTCGCATTCAACCCGCGTTCAACCCGCGTTCAGCTCGTGTTCAACCCGCGTTCAACTGTTGAATCTCAGTTGATTTTCAACTGGTGGTGACCTGTAGAATTTCTGTTGGTTTCCATTGGTATAACTGCATGTGTCGAATGGTGAAGCACATATCATCTGTAGGAACATAGGCATGCATGCAAGCCCTGGCATTCACAAAGCATGACAACAATAAAGATTCCATTCTTTTATTTTTCATTTCTTCATTTTTTTTCAAATGTCCAGACGCTTAAGAATTCTCCTGGCGTGGTATATTTTCTCATTCAGTGAGCGGGTGAAGTCAGTGCAGGACAGATTCAGCCTGGTTGCAGCGAACACTGAAAACGTAAAGAAACATTTAATACAAACATGCATGCAAGATTGTACAATGTTAACATAAGTCCAAATATGCAAATTGGTAGTGATTTAAAAAAACGTTTGCATGGGTGTCTGATTGGGTGCACACACGTGCCAGCACTTATTTGTGTGTGTATGTGTGTGCGTGCGTGCGTGAGGTGTGCGTGTGGTGTGCGTGTGGTATGCGTGTGGTGTGGGTGTGGTGTGCGCTCAGTGTGTGCACGGTGCACGCGCGGTGTGCGTGCGCAGTGTGCGCGTGGGGTGTGTGTGTAAATTCATACTACCAGCACATACAATGAGTAAATATTTCTACATTATTTTTGGGGACAGATATTATGAATCAATCATCAATACGTATTGATGCTTTAAACTCACGATAACCATAAAAACATTTGAGCAAAATGTAAACATGTGACGCATGCACAATAGTTAATCTAATTACTGTGGTGGTCAGTGAATATGTCTGCATTAATATTGTTCTGGATAAGATATTATGAATCATTCATTAAAGGTATTTATGTTTATAATTTACTATCATTGTTGGTATCTGGATTAACATGGATCAACTATAATGTGAATGAGTTACAAATGCACTAACATGCATAGGGTAACAACTGCATATTTTGTTGTATCAGCTGATATTCAATGCTGAAAATGTTATACCAACTCACATTCAGGGGCTCCCATTTTGCTTCCAATGCAGATGTTCCACCAGCTAGCCAGTTGCCAAGGTCCTAGAGTGTCATAAATCCATCCAGCATCTTCTTCACTACCAGCTTCAGTTCATTGTGTTATTTGTGTGATACTCTTAGCTCCAATCTTTGGAGCTAAGAGTAGCAATGACTGTGCTACGCACTTCTCACTAGCACTCTACCTCACAAAATGGTTGTGTTTTCAAATTTCCCTCTTAAAGTTGACCTTGACGTAATTGTCTTGGCCAGAATTTTTTATAAGGGTATTTATAAGATTAATTGTTAATAACCAAGTGTTGACCCCCACGTATCACGTGACCTTGATATGACCTTGGCGTGACCTAAATAACTGACTAATGCTGGCAGGTGACGTATATTGTTGAGAGATGACCTAATTATATTATTAAGTGCAATCCATGAACTGAATAGTTTGTAAATCCACATACAGGTTGTTGTATTGGATCATTTATGTTCATATAATCAACATTTAGTATATCAAAGTGGGAACCATCAATTACATTTCTTTTTAATGTTGACTTGTGGAATTGTATTTGGTCAGAATATTGTTATTGTGAATAATATCACAGTACAAAGTAAACCAGAATATACTGGGATCAACTTTATTTTGTACAATGTCTCGCATTTTAATATGAAATAATATTCTATATTGTTCACAGTATGCAGCCGACATGTATACACGGAAAACAAGTGAAACAGACGTACAACAACCAGTCAGCTTCATAGCATGTAATGAGAATTGACAGTAAAACGTAATGCATTGCTGATTCAATGTTTGTAATATTAAATTCAGTAGCAATCAGTGCCAAGCTAAGTGTATCGATGTTCGTAAGACACATCAGGTACCGACTACCCCACCAGGTGTCAACATGTATCATTGTTCGAAGCACTGATGTATCCACATCCCAATGTTCACAAGACACTACAGACTCATTGTAGATATTGTCAGTCCAGTGTCATAAATCCAAGCATGTTACATGTGACAGTGTTTACAGGACACTACACACTCAAGTGTAGATATTGTAATTTCATTGTCATAAATCCAAGCACATTGTATGCCAATGTTCACAGCACACTACGCAGTCAGCGTATACGTTGTAAATCCAAGCACGTTGTGTGTCACTGCTCACATTCACACCATTTTCTTTCGTCAATTGCATTTTCTGGAAAATAAAAAATACAGATTAGATTTATCTTACTATGTCATACATCTTAGTAGTGCAGTTTTTACCACACCGCACACAACACCGATTTTGCAAGTGCCATGATTCATGACAGAAACCAACGTGGAGGTGACGATGTGAATCTTCTGTTTCTGTATGTGCATATGCGACAATGTTTGTATGAATTTGCATTTGAGTGTATAAACAATACATTTATTAACAATTAAAATAAGTTACATATTATTTGCTCTCAGATGCCTCCCACAGAAGCTCGCTGGCCCAGGCATCTTCTTTATATTAGTTATCTATTATATATATATATATATATATATATATATATATATATATATATATATATATATATATATATATATATATATATATTATAAATATATATATACACATTACTATGTTTATTATTACACATAATAGGTCTGAATAGCAAAATATAAATAATATATTAGTTGTTCTCAGTTGCCTGTCACAGAAGTTTGGTGGCCCAGGTATCTTCGAGCATTATCTATACCGAACTATATAATTATATTACAACTATCACAAGTTTCACAAGCCTTCATATAGCATGTTTGTTGTTTCACTGATTAACAAAATGATGGCATTGCATTTAAAAAAAGTTAATTGTATATAAATGTACAACAATTTCAATACAACACAAATGAAGGCACCACAATAAAAATATCTAATTTTGTACATCATTGAAAAAGTAATGCTGGTAGTGAATTTAATGTTAAACAATTTATTATCAATAATAAAAAATCAGCCCAGGTCCAGCCAAAACATACCACGGTCATGACATAACGCTTTTAAAATATGAATTAATATTTTCGCCTATTTTAAAAATTAGAAATTATTGATGTAATTCTACAATTATAATATTTATATTCATAATTATTTATTTACCAAAAATACACCAGGATTGAAGCGCAACAAGGTTTGATAGTGTGGATTTTGAATCGTATGAAACGGCGTGATCTACATTCCTATATTAACTATGCCACACTTGCAGGACATACGAATCGAACCACGTGATCGAACTTGTGAATATTGGCCCGCTTCAATCTACTCTCACTTTCACAGACCCAGTAGAACAGCTCTAAATGAACTAAAAATACGATATATTTTAAAGATGTTTTTAAAACTTCAATCCATATATTTTGTACTCCGTGTAAAAGCATTTTAACACAGCGCGCGCCCCGTCGAACATCATTATGCAACGTGGCGTACGTGCCGCGAGCACCGCTAACAAAGTTCACTTTTCAACTTTAAACGCCAAACTGCGTGCGACATGCCTATTTGCAACGCGCTCGGGCGTTCTTGCACGCAGATCCACATAGATAACACGAATACCATTTTAACGTAGATATACATAAAAATCTCTGCGTGAAGTATTAACAGTTCTGCATGCAAAATTAATAGTACTTTTAAACGATCTTTCACAACGTAAAAGTAAACATTCACTCACCTCGGTTGAATTCGTCGGAAAAAACCCGCGAATTTCGCTATGACGTAGTTCAATCTTTCATTGGTTCATGTGATCATCAAAATAGGTTAAACAATCATTTGCATAATGCTGGCAAACATTCTTGGGGAATCCCCGTTTACGGCGTCACTACAGCAATGGCGTCCGCGACCGGCCTCAGATTTTGGACCAGATTCATGAGACAGATCTACCATGGCGCCCCTAGCGGAATGTAATAGGCATAGCTAGATACTAGTCTAATCTAATAAAGTTGAAATATAATGACTTTAATGTAATTTCTGCATGAAGTAAATAATGTTTTGTTATAAAACAGAATATATTATTATTTATATGGCAGGATTAATATTCGTATATAACTAATTATGTTTATATTGTTTTTTTCTTTATATTAATTTAAGCATTTAGGATGTTTGCAATATTTAGCATTATTTACATATCTAATGATTTATTATTATGGTTGTGACCATAATAATTGTGTCTGGGGATACATACTAATATTTAACTAATAAAGATTTTTACATTCTTGTGTATTCCTTCAAACAACATCGTATGTACAACATGTTGACATGGTCTTCAATTGTAATGTTTTGAATGTTATTTGAATAAATAATATTGAATTGAATTGAATTAATATTTGTGTTCAGTACATGTTGCAGAATAAGCAGCTCACACAGGCACAGCTGAGTTCATCGAAAGGATGAACCAACTATGCAATGCCTTTAACAGCCAGATGCTGACCAGTCTAGCAATGCAACACGCTCTGACTGTAACCAGTGGCCACAAAGTGTTCTTGCTAGGAATCTTTGATTGGCTATCCAAGATTAAAAGCAAAGGCAATGATGGCAGTATATTCATTTTGTTAGATGCTGTGTCATTTGTTGTATACATGTTTGACTATTACATGTACCAGGTAGATCTAAATCTAAACAAAATTGCATATTTTGACTTATTCAATCAAATCAAGGCAAGCTTTTTCAAACATCCTGTGTATACTATGACTTACACCTGAATTGTATTAATGAGCTTTGAGTGTCATATTAGTATTCCATGTTTACTTCAGGCCATTGACTGTACACAATATACCGTTTATGGCAATACCATTACTAACACATATAATATTATTAAAACATGACGTTTGATTGTGGCATAATAATAGTGTGTATTTTATCCATGACAGATATTCTGAGTAGATATTCAGTCGAACAATAAAAATAGGAACGTTTTAATTGGATTGTAATCATTAGTCACCGTTTTGTTTGGGTTGTGTACACGCCATTGGAATGTTTATGTTTATATACACATTATTTACCATTTTAACTGAACTATAACGATCATATACGTTTTGAATTGTACACATTATTAATTGGGATATTTGGGCTTGTTATCATTCTGTGAATAACTCTTCTGTACCTCTTTATAATTATATTCTGTTTGTCTTAATTGTATAATGCATCTATGCTTGCATTAGAATTTGACTTTACTATCTATGTGCATTTTCAACCCAAATGTCTTAATTCTTGCAAATTTGTCGCTTCAAACCAAGCAAAACAGGTACGGGAACAAATTATCAAATCTTTAATAATATGGGGCCAGAACGATCGCGTTTATTACGGAATAGCCCCAGGAATGTACTGCGTCATTAACCTCAATTAAAAATAATACAGTAGCTTAAAAACAATATCTACAAGGCGAGTGGGGTGAGTTAGGGTGAGAGAGGGGTATATATGACCGCTGGTGCAGTCTCTGTAATTTGAACCTTTATTATCGTTGTTTAGCACGCTTAAAATCAGATGGAGTTGCGTATCTTTGTGAAGCCATAGATAGAGACCGGCAAATCCGCTAGGGGCGCGTCGGTATGTCGGTTGAAATTTGTGTCCACTAGGTTTTTCTGCTCATGAGGGGAGGCCCAGGGAAAGTCCTTTTAAGAGCCTCGTATTAATCGTATGACGGTGAAACCAAATTTTTCTGAGACCTAAAATGACAGTGAATGCGGCCGTGTAAATTACAATATTTTAGGTGGGTTATTTAATTTTGATGTTTATGAGTGAATATGCGCTATGTTCGAATAATTATATCTTCGTAGCACGCGGAGGAAGTTTTCTGAAGTTTGGACAGTAGTTAGATGAATATTTATTAAGAAGACCCTGAAAATTTCATATAAATCGCATGTAGCGCATTGTAGCTAAATCGTTTTGAATTTACCGCCCATTGTCAGGAATGCGCTGATGCAATGACGGCCATCTTGGAGAAATCTAAATATCAGATTCAAATCTAACTGCGTCTTTGAACACGATAATATTTCAAAAAGATATTTTGGTGTGAATAAATATCTAAAAATATAATCTTTCTAATGTGGTTAATATCCCAAATGTATAAGTTTATTTCAGAATCGTATCACTGATATTGGCACGTGAACGTGTGCTACACAGCGCGCTGTGCAGGCCAGAGCCGAGGTCACATACTTGGTACCGTATTTGGAAATTTAAATGTGCCATAACTTTTTACTGCTTAAAGATATTTAAATTCTGTAAACGGTATCGTGTTACCTATTATATATACAATCGACATGCACCATCATAAACGTGGTAAATCTATTTTGAATTTTTTTGCCGGTCCCTACCATAGAATCATTGGTTCAACTGTGCAGTTGTTTTGATGTTTATGGGGCATTATAGGAGATTGCGTCTGATAAATGCTAGGGTGCTGTTTGCAGAGGCTGTAATATGATGTCATTGTCTATTCCAATTTAGTTATTTGGTTAAGCATACTCATATATAGGAGATCGATACTTGTAGATTCATCATGTTCATGTCTTTGAATGTCGGGCTGGCCAATATATAGCGATATTAACAACAGTAATGATGCTAAACGCAATACTATTCGACATACACTGTAACACAGTAGTACCAAGTCCAAGTACACTACCTTCGGCTCGCCATCGGCATTGTCGCTGCTACGTCTTCTGCAGCCGTCCGTAATCACTATAAGTATAAACACCACCAAACAAACTCCGAACAGCCCATTCCGTCCGTCGAACATAACTTGCGTTGACTAATCCTACTTTGCGACGCGATAACAGAATCAGACGGCGTCCTTCTGATTTACAGTGATGTACTTACTACATACAAATCACGAAAACGCCTTCACTGTGCCACACCACATTTTAAAATGATTTTTTTGTTGGCCTTCGTTTTTTGTTTGCGCGTTGCTGTGACGTAATAAGGCCTGTAGGTGTGTCACGATATATGGCGGGACTGCGCGATTGGCGCCGATAGCTACTGATTGTGGACATAGTCGAGTCGGAAGGGGGGGGGGGGGTACCGTGCACCCCGCAAAAATATACTTTATGCAAATTACTGCCACCATTATTGAAAAATCAATCTCAGCCACAATTGCAGCTAACTGACAAAATAAGATGCATTGACCCGTGTTTTGAGGGTCAGCGACCATAATAAAACTATTAGACTAATAGGCGATAATTAGCAGGCCACCTCGACAGACAGAAACATTTAGGTAAAATCCCACAATATCCATGAATATGTTTATATTATATAAACATGAAATATGTAGAACCACCTTACTATAAATTCGAGTTATGTAATATTAATAATAAACCTGTTTGCCCGTAGTATATTTTCATTCAGTATCTTAGAAACTTAGAAAAACCATAATCATTATAATTATTATGGATTGTATACGTTAATTAACATTGTATCACCAATGGTCTGGGGCTTTGTCCTCTTTTTGCTTGTTCTAGAGGGCAGATGCCATTGTTGAGGTTGTCCTGTGCAGCTAGTCTTCATCTGGTATTCTCGGAACTCGACTAGGGCAAACAAGATTGCTCATACATGGTTGCATTTGCCTCCACGCCCTGCCACACACTGACACTCCGCAGTGTATTTTTCTGCCACTGGCAACACGACATTATCGATAACCACTCCATCTGCTGATAAAACAATCACTTCTCTCTTCATCAGATATTCGTACATGTGTGAATAGTAAAATATCTGCGGGATATCTGAAAATGTTTATTTCCAGTTGTGAAATGCTGGAGAAGTTAACATAGGTATTCTGTCATCCACATAACTTTGCACAATGGCATAAGCCAAATTGTTGCCTGGATCAACAAAAAGCTATTGGTCATGAGACATTTCACTCTGAAACATGCATACAGCTACGAACACATTACTAGAATGCATTTGGAAACGCATAGGTATAATTTATGCAAAGGTATTGTAAGTGTATGTAACTGCAACAGAAAAGGTTAGAGTCACTGACTCACTATATTGATTAGTATACTATTGTGGGAGGATTAATTGCATAACAAGTGAATATGAAGCGTTGTGTTTGTGATGACTACAAACTCCCATTTGAAGCCCCATATAACCAAAAGTCACTCTCTCTTTGCTGTCCATCGAGTCCGATGATGACATCAATGTAGGGTTTCGTCCGTGACGTGCTTTGCTCGTTGGTGCGAGAACAGTCCAATTTGTGATTTAAAGCCTCTCCCGCAGTTGACACAGAAGATGATGGGGCAGAAGCATCAGGAAAGCCATGGCGGAGATTGTGATCGTGTTGGTATTTTTGTGATATATTTTCTTCAATATGGCTTTTTCCTGTGTGAATGGCCTGCCTCCACTGTTGTCGATCGTGTGCAAGAGTCTCACAGTGGTCTACGGGGATGTGTGTAGTCTTTAGATGTCGTTTGACTTCATCTTTGTATCGTAGCCGTTGTCCACCACGAAGACGTTTCCCTTTGGCTAATTCTCCATAGAATACATCCTTTGGTAATCTGCTGTCGTCCATACGGATGATATGTCCAGTCCAACGGAGTTGGGAAGCGGTTAGAGTGGACATATTAGCCCGTCTTATGACTTCGACATTTGGAATGTGATCTTTCCATGAGATCCGCAGGATTAGTCGTAGATGTAGGAGATGTACTTTGGAAAGTTTTCTAAAATGGGAAGCACAATTGCCTTGTACATCTTGCACTTTGTGGAAACTGAAATACCATGCTGTGACCATACACGCTTCCACAGTCCTCCAAACGCTCCAGAGGCAGCTTGAATACGGTTGTTAATTTCCACATCAATGGTGTTGTCAGATGCAACATCATCTGCAAATAGTAGTTCACGAATGCAGAGTTCCCGAGTTTTTGTGCTCGGAGATGCACTTTGGAAAGTTTTCTAAAATGGCGACGACAGAGAGTGTATGTTTCTGCTGAATACAGTAGTGTTGGAAGCACAATTGCCTTATACATCTTGCACTTTGTGGAGACTGAAATACCATGCTGTGACCATACACGCTTCCACAGTCCTCCAAACCCTCCAGAGGCAGCTTGAATACGGTTGTTAATTTCCACATCAATGGTGTTGTCAGATGCAACAGTGCTTCCCAGGTATGTGAAGTTCTTAACCGATTTTAGTGGCGTGCCATAGATTTCAACATGTGGATCGATAGAGGTTTGGCCGTGTGGTGGTTGGTTGAGCGTCACAGTTTTCTTTGTGTTGATTGTAAGTCCATACAGGGTTGCAGCTTGTTCAAATGCTTGCATATCTCTCTGATGTATTCTAGTGTATGGACATCGATAGCAGCATCATCTGCAAATAGTAGTTCACGAATGCAGAGTTCCTGAGGTTTTGTGCTTGCCTTTAGTCTGGCCAAATTGAATAATTTTCCATCGGATCTAGTGCGGATGAAAACTCCTGTACTAAGGTGCTCGGACACTGTAGACAGTAGTGCTGCCAGAAAGAGAGTGATCAAGGTAGGTGCCAAGACACATCCTTGCTTTAGTCCATGGCTAATTTCAAAAGGATCAGTAGTTGAAGGTCTCGGGACATCCATATCTCCTTAATAAAGTCCACAATGTTGACCTGTCCACTGTATCAAAAGCTTTCGACAGGTCAATGAAGACCATGTAGATGCTTTGCTGTTATTCAACTGCTTTTTCCTGTAGTTGTCGTAAGGTGAATATCATGTCGATTGTAGAGCTTGAGCGACTAAATCCACATTGGCTTTCTGAGAGGATCACCTCTGCAATGTTCTGTAGTCTTTTCAGAAGGATTTTTGCCAGAATTTTCCCCGCAGTTGAGAGTAGCGAAATGCCTCGATAGTTTCCACAGTCACTACGGTCACCCTTTTTTGTATATTGCAATTATCAAGGCATCTTTAAATTGCTGTGGCAGTTCTTTCGCTGTCCAACAAATGCGGTAGAATTACAACAATTGAGCATGAAGAGCTGTACCTCAATATTTATAGATTTCAGCAGGTATGCCATCTAGGCCTGGTGTTTTTCCTGATTTTGTAGATTTGATGGCAGCTAAGGTTTCCTCTGATGTTGGTGGGTTTGTCATGTCTTCCTGGACTGGGTATTGATCTACTGACGCAAGTGCTTCTTCTCTAATTCAGTAGGTCGCTGAAATATTCCCTCCACATAGACACAATAGCTGGTTTCTCTGTGAGCATTTGTGAACCTTCCGCATCTCTAATTGGCGCAACAGCAGTTTTCTGTGGACCATAGACCTGTTTGATTGCAGCGAAGAATCCCTTTGAATAGTTTTCGTTAGCCAGCTATTGTAGTTCATCAGCGTTCTTGTCCCACCAGGCATTTTGCATTGCTCGTAGCTTTTTTTTGCAGTTTAGATTTTGCTTGCGTATAGCGCAATGTTCGGTTTCTTGTCTGTTGGGACCAAAATGCGTCATGTGCCCTACGCCTTTCCTCTAGCAGTGATGAAATCTCAGCATCATTTTCATAAAACCAATTCTAGTGTTTCCTGGTTGTGTGCCCAGAGTGTAAACAGATGTTTCGTACACTTTCTCACAAAGACTCTCCCACTGATTAG
>OZ024859.1:34030381-34040381 GCA_964017155.1 Oasisia sp. SBJ-2009
TCACTGATCGGTTTGCGTGAAACAATGGGGTGCATGTTTGTCACACTTGCAACTGCGCAAATATTCCATTTCAGTTGTTAATAACCACTCAGGTGGCACTGTTTCATATTCTATTAGAAACCTGAATAACAAATAATTGTAGTAAATCATTAGGCTTACAGTTAAATCTTCATGGACGTCCCAATAGGAATGGCTAAACGACAGTCCACATTCAACTGGCAAACTGCTCAAACACATTCACTTCTACATAGCAATAATAGTAATACCAACAATAAAAATATGATTGTCAGAGATAAAGTCTTAATTATGACTACCACTACTACTACCACACAAATATTTATTAATCTAAACAATCAACCAGCGAAATGCTAGCAATCACTCAGGCATATCTATTATGAAATGATTGCATGAGAAACTGTTAAAATGTGTGTTTTAAAGATTTCTACACTGTTTGCATTCTGTATATATACAGGAATAGTCTCCCAAAGTTTTGCAAACTTATCAGCAAATTTACACTGGCCTGAAGACAAGTTGTTACTATTTGTACTTCTTCACAGGAATATTTGTGCAGTTACAAGTTTGACAATCATGGACACTATAGTTTAACGCAAATGGATCAGTGAGATAGCCAAGAGCTATTGGAATGGAGCTCACAGCAATACATCTACCACAATAATATTTTTATTTCTTTAGCTATAAAAACAGGCGTCTCCCAAGAATAAATTTGAGGGCCATTGACATTGTTATTTACTATAATTATATCAATAATTTTCCGAAATCCAGCATAAATTATGCTGATGATACTTGATGATATAAGTTAAATTATAGCCTTCACAGATGACAAAAATACAGTGAATATTGAATATTTGCTTAATAAAGAACTACATATAATAAATATTACATTAGCATTAAAATATTACTAAAACAAAACGTTTTGTTTCAAAAGCCTAATAAGCATTATTGATGAACAAACATTAACAACTTATGGTGTAGATATTGAGAGAGTTAACCAATATAACATTCTGGGCTTTACATTAATCTCATATTTAAACTGAAGTAAACATATTGATAACATAGCAAATAGATGTTCTCGAACAATTCGAATTGTAACTAAATTGGAGCATATTATTAATGGTATAAAAATGACACTCTATAATTTAATAATATTGCCTCACACTAATTACCATCTACTAATCTACACATGTAATTGAATAAACAAATTGCAAAAGAACCCTGTAAGAATAATATTTTCAAATAAACATAGCTCCCACATTGAAGTAATATTTAAGCAAACGTTGATTACCTACTTTATGTAACGATATATATTATAATTTTATTCACAGTTTAAAAAGATTGACAGAGGATAACACAAACCAGAAATATACATAATAATTTCACACCAGCACACAGCAGAATACATACATTCAGGACATAATGTCAATGATCAGTGGTGTAGCCTATGTGTCACCCGAGTTCCCCAGCCATGACGTCGGCAGACTGACGCAGGCCGACCAAGCCGTCAAACTTCCCGTGAGGCATAGCTGTAACATGGAAATATACCAAAGCAGATTCTGCACATATGATGAAATGCAAGCGACACAATGACAAATTCGCTGCTGCAATATGTCCGCATTGGCGAACATGCGCTGGGGCGCGCCAGAGCAGTTGTTGGGCACAACTGACATAAAAACGGAACAACCTAAGCAACGAGTGACCGGTACAGTTAGGTCACAATGTCTGCTGACGATTGTCTCCTCGCCCACGGCATACCTACGAATAAAAAGCAATCACAACGCAGAGGCTGAACAAAACCTAGGGAAGGCCACGTACACGCAGTCATAACCGTGAGACGGCGAAACATATAACGTAAACGCGTCTGTCAACAAGACCAAAGCAGTCAAACACGGCATGTTCACACATGCAGACGTGCACGAAGTCATGACAATGCAAAGGAGAACTAATGTGACCACAGTATGCTCCGAAACAGTGCAGACATGGTACATACGCACTGAGCAAGTCGCACCGTGTCACGCGCAGATACAACTCGAATAGCGTCAAGCGAGCAAATGATGTCACACCACCCAATGTCCACGCACATGCGAACATACATTTAAACGTCATTACATTAATATTCTCATAGGCAAATATACCATGTAAACATACATGATTATAACGACACATTAACATTTGTTATGTGCACGTATTTATTTGTTGTGTAACAGCATCATGTGCTACAGTTGTTCCGCGTGCTCCAGTGCATGGCCTGTAGAAGTCGATCGACGGCTCCATGCCAGGTACTGTCAACGTGATAAGGATGTTGTGTATGGATTCACGGACGGCTGTGAAGTGTCAGATGTCATTTTTAACAACACACGCACGCACGCACGCACGCACGCACGCACGCACGCACGCACACACACACACACACACACACACACACACACACACACACTGGTTCAGCCACAATGTTCTGTTGCAAACACCAGTGACATTTTGTTAGAATGGATATGTTGCAATGGGCAGCTATTTGTCTTTGGCGACCTTGACAAGTACGCCATCTTTTGCAGAGTACAACATGTTTTTGAGCAACGTATACATTTATTATGATTACATGCATTCCGACCAGTAAACGCGGCAGCCGATCCTGTAATAGCTACTACTCGTTTCGCTACCTACGGCAGCTATATCGTTGACTGCGCGTCGGCAATGATAGGCTAATGTCGAACGTCGCTTCGACACTACCGAACAACTGCGTCGCGAGGTGCGTGAGATGACAACTATCTTTCAAACTCTTGTTCCTAATGTTGTAGCGGCCGCGACAGTGCCGTCGAGTAGACAGAAGGATTCATTGACTTCGACTGACCAAGAGGGAGCCAGACATCGCAAACGACACAAGGAAGAATCAACTACCCGTGCTACAGTTGCTCTCCCCATCGACATCATGCATGGCCTGGAGAAGTCGATCGACAGCTCCGTGCCCGGTATTTTCAACGTGATAAAGGTGTTGTCTATGAATTCACAGATGGCAACATACACACAGTCACTGGTTCAGCCACAACGGATACCTGCCTCATGCCCCTGGCTAGAGGTGTTCTATTACAAACACCAGTGAAATTATGTTAGAAGGGATACTAAAAACGTAAACAATCTACAGTACATTGGTTGTTTTCCACTGATGAGTGAAATCGTTGTTTCAGATATACCAGTTGCCGTCCAGAATCCCAAGCAGCATGGGCTAAGACGAAATCTGCCCGATCACGGGACAATGTTTATAGTTATTTGTCCATGTTAATTGAACAAAATACGTTGATTTCGTAGAGATGACATTTTGAAATGAAGGGTATTTACGGCGAACGACAGTGTGGATTAAGATCACAGGATGTTGCGCATTTTATTAGTTTTAAAATTGTTAGATAACTACTTAGTCTATGTCGGAAGTTTGTACTAAAAAATCATTTACATTTTTATTATTTATTTCATATTATTATTTTTTATTATTTATTTGTATTAATTAAACAATGTATTTATATATTGATTTAACTGATTTATTTTACTATTTGATATATCAATATATGTGTATTACGTTGAATGTTGACATCGACTCGCATATTGTGCAGCACCATAGAATATCACTATAAATATGGTGCTATATAAATTAATAAACACATACAAAGTGAATACATTTGATTATGTCGACGTGGAGTTAGTTGTTCAGTAATGTTATCGATGGCACTATCTCGTAAATGATGACATTAGACGACAATCAACCTTCCGTTGGTGGTGATTGGTGAATGTTATAAAATGGCACTTGTCAAATATATGCCATGCTTGCTGCGATCTTCATCAGTAGTATCTGTTTCTGCACAGCATAATTAAGTGTTGTTTTCGTGTTTACAGAATTGTAGCAATTATTGTGCGTTAAATGCGAATAGTTTGTTATATCGACGTGGTGTTGTTTAGTAATGTTATCGATGGCACTCTCTCGTAAATGATTACATTAGACGACAATCAACCTTCTGTTGGTGGTGATTGGTGAATGTTGTAAATAGACATTTAAAAAATACTCAAAACTGATATACTCTTGGAGAGAGCAACATATATAGAGGGACTGACGCACGCACGCACGCACGCACGCACACAGACACACACATACACAATCACGCGGGCGCAAAGACACACACTGAGAAAAACACAAGGAAACAAACACAGGCATAAGCTCGTGCACTGGAATCCGCCCGCATAACATGACACTGTACTGTGAACAACCATGCGTTGCATAACTATACGTATAACATGAATACATCGCCATGATAATCGTAGTCATTGATGTAATATTATTCATAATAAAAGCGAAAAGAAGCTCCAACATACGCAGTTGGCATTTCTGAAAACGTCACCTGGGAAAATGGCATCAACCGTAATCGTAGGTACGGAAACAGCCTTGGTTATCGCAATACAGTAATACAGTGAGCACAGCTATGTTTTACTATTAAGCGAGCACACACACAATACACAATACAGACACACACGTGTGTGTGTGTGTGTGTGTGTGTGTGTGTGTGTGTGTGTGTGTGTGTGTGTGTGTGTGTGTGTGTATTGTGTATTGTTTGTGCGCGCGCTTAATAGTAAAAAATAGCGGTGCTCACTGTATTACGATAACCAAGGCTGTTTCCGTACCTACGATTACGGTTGATGCCATTTTCCCAGGTGACGTTATCGGAAATGCCAACTGCGTATGTTGGAGCTTCTTTTCGCTTTTATTATGAATAATATTGCCATTCCCCATATATATATATATATATATATATATATATATATATATATATATATATATATATATATATATATATATATATACATATATATATATATATATATATATATATATATAGAGGGCATACATGAAGTAAACAAACACTTCTGTACCAAAAAGTACCTTCAATATTAAAGTTCAACGTAATCAAAGCCCCTTGTGTACATCAGATCAGTCGTAAGAGGACATTAATACGTAACGGGCTTCCGACAGATATATAGTATTTCAAATGACTGATAATTTTCGTAAGCTTATCAATGCACCTACACGCACGCACCCACGCAAACCAACGCACGCATACATACACGGACACATACACACATAATTACACACGCCCAAGCAAGCCCCTCCCCCTACACACACACTCACACAATCAAACGACGCCCAGCATCTATGAAACTTCATTACAAATGCATGGAATGTCTATCGCCATGTCTACAGACCGTCCGTCATTTCGTAGACTTAAATATAAACAACACAACGTACGTAACTCTTCTTGACTTCACTTGACTTGATAACAACCACAATGTATGTATTATATTGACTACTTGATACTCCATGATGTAGGATTTTTGGTGATCGGGTGCTGGAGAGATAAGAGTAGCCCCCCCCCCCCCCCCGAGAAAATAGGTTCTACCTGTTATGGTAATGTTAATCTCACTTGGCATCTCAGAACGAGACAGTTGCAGAGCTCACGCCACGCCGGTCATGCAAGCTTGACATATTGACCGCCCGGCGCGATTGGGGTCGGCGTCTAGTAAAATATCAAAACGGTACAGGCCTACGCTTTCCGAGGTGAACAATTCAAAAGTTACGACGATGCCACGCTAACTAGTCTAGTCGGAAGAGGGGGACCCGTACCGTGCACTCCCGAGAAATAAACTTTTAATTGGCATCACTAGATCGGAAAAAATACGTAGAAGACTATGTTAACAAGTCAGCAAAATGTCCCACGTATCATTTTTATGCAAATTAGTGCCGCCGTTATTGAAAAGTCTAATTTTCACAATATCTCAACATATGCAGATAACTGACAAAATAAGATGCATATATCTATGTTATGAGGATCAGCGACAATAATAAAACTATTGTTGACATGATCACATGTGTCTATGACAGTTTAATATGCAAATTAGTGCCGCCATTATTGATAAATCTATTTTCACGTTATCTCCGCCAATATTGCACATAACTGCACAAATAAGGTCTCCAGACCCATGTTTTCAGCGTCAACGATCATTAAAGGACCATTCTTGAATTAACTACGCGTGTCCTGGCATGCTATGCAAATTCTAAAGAGCCAGCATTACCGAAAATGTGACTTTGTCGCTGTTACTAAGCCAATATTGCATGTATGTTGAGAGGGTTTTTGAAGGCATCTACTTATGAAATAGCGTGTTGTTTCTGCGACCAAACGTTAATATGGAGATCAATTCAAGGTATTTTGAATAAAGAAATTCCACTAAATTCATTTACCAACTCATTTAAAGGTAAACAGAAAGTCATAATGATCTGTTTGAGCTCCCGCACCTTAACCTCTCATGGGCTTCAATGTGATAATTAGTTGATCATTCACCATCGCTTTCACTGAAATCATCAAAGTCAAACTCGTCCATCCTCATTTTCCTCCTCCTCTTCTTCCTCGTGACTATCATACAGTGGAAATCTCTACAGAGTACTGGGAGTGAAGATCAAACGTTTTTAAATTTAGTACAAGACAGTTTCCTTACTCAACATGTGTTAGAACCAACCAGGGGTGAGAACGTATTGGACATAGTTTTTAGCTCACAGAAGGAATTTATTGATAATGTCAGGATATGTGAGCCACTGGGGTGTAGTGATCACAACCAGATATATTTTATCATCAAAGTAAAAGGAGAACAGAATCGTAAAATACGGTACAGGAAAACATTTCACAAAGGAAGATATAAGGACATGAGGAAACATTTAGCAAAGATAGACTGGAATAACACACTGGAGAATAAGACAGCAACAGAATGTTGGAATATCTTAAAGAGTGAAATTGACTGCATTGTCGAACAATGTGTCCCCTTGAAAAAACAGGGGAAACGGTCAAAAAAGAAACACTCATCACAAGAAGCCATTAGAAAAATCAAATACAAGCAAATGATGTGGAAGGCATATAGACATAATGGAAATGAAGAAGACTATGCCATTTATAAAGTAGCACTTAACCAAGCTATAGCTGAAATTAGAAATTCAAAGAGAAGCTATGAACAAAAATTAGCTTTTAATGTAAAACATGACGGCAGGAGTTGTTATGCGTATGTTCGAAGTAAACAGAAAGTTCAGGATAAGGTAGGACCCCTAGAAGGTAGTGATGGAAACATAATAACAGAAGGATTCTTAATGGCAGAAAACCTAAATGAATACTTTAGTTCGGTGTTCACCGGGGAAGATACTAGTGCATTACCAGTACCAGAGACTAAATTCGAAGGGAGAGAGTCAGACTATTTAGGACAACTAATTGTAACACCAAAAATGGTAGCTAAGAAAATAAGGGATATGTAGGATAATAAGTCACCTGAAGTGGATGGGATTCCTCCCAAATTACTACTGGAAATTGTTCAATTTGTCAATAGAGGAAGGAGTAGTTCCATTAGAATGGAAAGAGGCAAACATCATACCATTATATAAAAAAGGATCAAGAAGCAAGTCAGAGAACTATAGCCCAGTTAGTTTAACATCGGTGATTTGCAAACTATTAGAAAGACTAATTAAAGATCACTTGGTTGATTTTCTTGTTAAAAATAACTTGATTAACCCATTTCAACATCCCGTTTCTAAAAGCGAGGTCATGCTTAACAAATATCTTATGTTTTTTGAAAGATGTCACAAAGTGGGTAGACGAGGGATCACCAGTAGATATAATACACTTAGATTTAAAAAAGCCTTTGACAAAGTGCCACATCAAAGATTACTACTTAAACTAAAGGCCCATGGCATAGGCAATGGTATGATTAATTTGATAGAAAAATGGCTCATTGATAGAAGACAAAGAATGGTAGTTGCTCGGGAGGTTTCAAACTGGAAATCGGTTTTGAGTGGAGTACCGCAGGGATCAGTATTGGGACCTATTTTGTTCTTAATATATATCAATGATTTGGATGATGATATAACAAGCAAGGTGTTGAAGTTTGCGGACGATACAAAAGTGTTTAGAAAAATTGAAAGTGATGCAGATAGACAGCTATTACAAGATGATCTAAATAAGTTGAACGAATGGTCTGAGAAGTGGCAAATGCTGTTTAATTATGGGAAGTGTAAGTGCCTCCACACAGGACATGGAAATGAAGATGAACAATATACAATGGGTGATACTGTACTACATACCGCCGTAAAGGAAAAGGACTTAGGGTTAACTATTAGTGCTGATATGAAGATATCAGAACAGTGTGCAATTGCAGCAGCAAAGGGAAACCAAATTCTTGGATTAATTAGGCGAAATATAGTGTACAAGGACAAAGAAATAATAATACCGCTGTACAAAACAATAGTTAGGCCTCATTTAGAATATTGCATACAGGCATGGAGGCCATATCGCAAGAAGGATATTGATATACTAGAAAGAGTACAAAGAAGAGCAACCAAAATTATACAAAAACTCAGGAATATTAGTTATGAAATGCGTCTAAAAGAATGTGGATTAACAACACCAGAAACCAGGAGATTGCGAGGAGATCAGATAGAAGTTTTTTTAATATTGAATGGGTATGAAAATATTGACAGAAATATTTTTTTTCTCGGTTAAGGAAGAGAGAAGGACTAGAGGACATGGAATTACATTAGCTAAGAAGCAGTGTAGACTAGATATTAGAAAAATTTCATTTTCACAAAGAACAGTAAATGAATGGAACAGATTATCGGCTGATTGTGTAGGTGCTAGTAGTGTTAATATGTTTAAAAATAAAATTGACATGTACCTAAGAAGGGCTGGGTACATTTAGATAGATAGGTTGGACTCTCGATAAGCCAAAGGGCTTCCTTGTCCACCTGCCATCTAGAGTTGATTCTCTAGGTGGCAATCTTGTTAAATCTTGTTAAATCTTCTTAAAATCACTAGTGTCTAAAAGATCAGCCAGTCAGTTTGGTAACACAGGACGGCAGGACCACACCGGTTCCAACACTCCATCCTCAGTCCTTACCGACAGCCTCCATACATGCCTAGTTTTATATAAAAAAAAGACCCTCGAGATGATCGACGTCACCAAAGATCCAGACTGCCCAAGAGCGGTGAGACATCGCGAGCTGGAGAAGGCCGAGGTCAAGAAGGGTGAGGAGTCAGTTCAGCGCGTCCTCGCTGCTGTCAGGAACTTCACTAATCCTTTCATCGTCGCAGATAAGAACAGGCTCTACTCCCTGACTTCTAGTGCTCCCGTTCCCATGGAATTCGAGATGGCCGTGCTCCGAGCAGAAACGTTGAGCTGACTTCATCGGACACCAACAGAGCGGAGAGCTAGGAAGCTTCTGCGACCCTATCAAGAAAACGAAACTCAAGACTATGGAGATTCGCAACAAGAAGATCACCTTCACATGATCCCAGGGAAAGGTAATCATGTGTTCCAATACCCGGAATCTATTTTGTTTTAATTGTTGCATTTTTGGTGTGTGTCATTACTTTCACATTGTAGAGTGATCCTGTTGTTTTTCACGTGTCGCCCAAATACTAATAGTAAATTTATGTCGCGTCTTTATTTTAAGGAATCCGAGGTCAGAGATGTTACCATATACAAAATAATGTTGCCTAGTCGTAGATGGACGCAGACGTTTGACAGAGCAATTAAAGCTGCAACATGTTCATCAGTCATGTTGATGGAAAGAAGTGTCAAGTTAATTAAAAGATCAAAACATTTCGAAGATAGGGGTCAACTCATTGAGAGGTGTCCCTGAACAGGCCCAACAAACATCAGAATATCAAATCACAGACTAACTTACAATGTAAACCATTAAATCTAAACCATCTAACCAAATGTGGTTACAACAACAACATAACTTAGATGACACACGTCTAACTGATAATTATACACCAACTGACATATGTCCACTGCATACAAGCACAGCTACAAGTTTGATGAGCGTGAACGATAACACTATATCATACACAACATGTACTGCGCAGCACATGTACTGCTACACATTAAGCATACACAACCAATTACAACGTAG
>OZ024859.1:34047881-34050381 GCA_964017155.1 Oasisia sp. SBJ-2009
TATCGGTTGACTTTATTACATTATCGGGCAGTTATTACATTAACAGGCGATTATTACATTATCGGTTGTAACAGTTCTGCTTAGTATGTGACGAGAATTACGCCGACAGCAGGTCGCATGAACAGTGGATCCAGTGTCAGATGTGCCTCAGATGGGCACACACTGAATGCACCACAGGCGACGACACATATCTGTGTCACTTGTGCGACTCTGACAGCGAGTAGGCCTTATTCGTCAGGTTCCTGTCGTTGCAGATCTGATGATATATGTCATACTAGTCTTGTTTTTAATTTCGATATTCATCTTTCTTTTTAATTTTATTGTGGAAAGGAATACCTAACGAGTGTGCATAATTGCCCATTGCATTCACAATATACGTTACATCAGATACTTAGTTAAAACATGCGACTAATTACTGGGTCTACTGTGTTTTGGCAATTATAAATAACCATCACATGTTTGTAATCGAAATGATTGTTATTGCAATTTCTGCTAATAAAACTATGTTTTGTTTGGCCAGATACCGTATTTAAAAGCTGAACTCCAATACGGAATATACTATAATATCGTTATAACATCGTTATTATTAAGTCTCAAGTAATGAATATAGCTTACAGAAAGCAGTAGCATCAATTGTGTAATTTTATGTTGTGTTACAACTTACCCCAATGGTAAAACATACGTGTTACAACTTACCCCGTACTCTGTTACAACTTGCCCCGTATCTGGGTAAGTTTCAACACTTTAGGACACCTCATATAATACATCATACCGTAAATGTGAAATATCCCAGACAATTAGGCCTAAATATCTCCAATTAACTGCGGGAGATATGTGAGGACCTTTTGGGATAACAAAAAGTGTCGATCGGTTACGAAATCGTCCCGCAATCTTGAAATATGTTGTTTTTGTTACAACTAGCCCCGGTCTCCTACTCATAATTTCTTTGTTAGATTTGCGAAGCTCCTAAACAATTCCGCGAATGATCTGTGTCAGAAGCACCCGTTACAAAAAAATACCATTAAAATACCATTAAATGGTACTAGGGGGTATAATGGCCAATGGTATTTGAATGGTATTTGAATGGTACTTCAATGGTACTTTGGTGGTCTGTGTATATAAACAGTTGAATGGTATTTGAGTTGTATTTGAATGGTCCTAGGGGGTATAATGGCCAATGGTATTTGAATGATACTTCAATGGTACTTTGGTGGTCTGTGTATATAAACATTTGAATGGTATTTGAATGGTCCTAGGGGGTATAATGGCCAATGGTATTTGAATGGTACTTCAATGGTACTTCGGTGGTCTGTGTATATAAACAGTTGAATGGTATTTGAATGGTACTAGGAATACTGTTCAGTGGTATCTGAATGGTACTTGACTGAATGGTATTCTGAATGGTCCAATGGTATTCTGAATGGTACTGATAAGAAGCTTTTCAGCTTCTTCGTCAATGGTATTCTGAATGGTATACCATTCAAAATACCATTGACAAATACCATTCAATGATAAACCAATCAATATATACCTAGCTTTACAGAGATCATATGCACATATAGATCAAATTGAAAACATAGTCAAGATAAATTAACAATGTTTTAATATGTCAAGTGTGCTGCTCTCGAACGTACATAATTATATACATGCACATCAAATCTGAAATCTGAAATATCATAAAATATTATGTCCGTCGATCAATCTTCACATTCTTCTTGATTTTTGTTCACTTTGGACAGCTTTGTCCTAAGCGTCCAAGGTAACCTCAAAGCCTTTCTTCTGGTCTTCGCCCAGAAGTGGGTATACTTCTCGAACGTATTCTGGGAAAAAAGATGTATCAATCACTAGCTCGAATGAAATGTTTCTGTTTTTTTAAACAATGTACAATTAATGCAGCTATGAAGTTGTTTTCCATGAAATTATAATATACATGTTACGATAATCATATAATACAATTACACTAATGGAACTTGGTTTCATCTTTACTATGGCCATAATTCACTTCTAGCTAGATCTTTTTCTTTATAAAATCTTTGCGGCTCTGATGCATCTGGGATACGTTAACTGCTGTGTGTGAATGACATAGCCATCGGTTTATTTACGTCGACTCGATCGTCATAAAATTTATCTAAAACACAATTTAACAAATAATTTCTAACTTCTTTGTACCGGAAATGATATAGAATGACATTCCGAATACAAACACATTGAAAACAGGTGATAAAACCGTTTAGAAAAGGCCGTCATAATTTAGGCCAGTTAACATGGAAGATTACCGAGCTTTCCGTCAGTTTCCGAATTCCGACGTCGAGAGTGGTCACTTCTTCAATATTGACAATCTGTGTCGTGTTGTCACCCTCAAAATTTACCCAGGCATAACACTGTACCTCCATTCTGCATCGATGGCGATTTGAGATGTAGATTTCTAAGCTGTTTAACGTCCGAATTATGATCGACGGAACATTGCGAACACAAGTTCATTTCATACAGATTCAAATAT